>MU223387.1:2335706-2356141 GCA_018584345.1 Thuja plicata
AGGGTGATTAAATCCTTTAACAGGGTCACACCTAACAGTGTGTTTTGTAACCTTTAACAGGGTTGGCTCCTAACAGGGCTCACTTCAGAAGAGTGAAAATTAGTAACTAGTTGCATTGGTGGTTTTTGCAAATTGGGTTTCCATGTTATATCTGGTGTTACTTGTGTTTATGCTATTTTTTTTATGCATGTCAATAACTGTGAATGTTTAATGAATAATGATAAGTTAATCTACCGAGTAACAGCAGTATATATTAAAGACATCTAAGGGACTTGTGGATTTATTTTTGTGGTAACTGATTCACCCCTCCCCTCTCAGTTACTCCATCTATATTTCCAACACACAATATGACCTAATGATGAAAAATATCTATTTGTAGGTCAAAAATGGTAAAAATCTCTTGAAATTAGGTCAAAAAGGTATAAATAGAAGTAAAAAAGTTATTTTTACTATTCAATTTCAGTTTTGACCTCGCATTGTTTCTCTGAGACATTTCAAGATTCTAATGATGGTGGTTCCCATATGCGAGCATTGGATCGAGAGAGGGCACAGATTCTAGAGGCCATCCAAGTATAGACCTCCGGTGAGTGATTTCTACCTCATCTAGCATTTATTATTTTATTTATCTTTTAAATGATGTTTCCACACCTAGTTAGGGCTATTTGGTAAATTCTTAGCAATGTCACGTGTAGGATAGGTTAAGTCACGCTTAGGATAGATTTAAATCGCACGTACAAAACCCTAGTTTGAAAACCAAAATAAACTTATGCATATGCACAATGAAGTCATGTGTATACTGTAAAATATTTCATAATAGGCCAAGTGATGCCTAATAGGTTTAAAATATCATGTATGATGTGAAAAGTTATGCGTAACCTAAAATAGCACATACACCCTCTTAAATAGCACGTACACACAGGACAAATGATGCCTAGGTGCAAAGAATGAAAAACCTTGATCGTTATTGATCACCTCTCATAGAATGAATACCAGATTTAGTGCAATGATAATCAAGATGGATTTTGTAATGAAACTAAATGTTTAGGATATTAGGATGATCAGTTAGATGGATGTTGAAATATCAATCAGATTGGTAGGATAGGATAAAATGATGTATTTTCCCCTTCTCATGATATAGAGTTAGAAATAATATTTGATGTTTCTCAAAAAGAGCAATAGGTTGATTTGATGATTGATTGATGTAGAATAATCCATTGGAATGATGATACTAATCGAATCTACTTGATATTTAAAATAGATTCCATTCCAAAATTTATACGTCTAGGGTGTTCTAGCTTAGCTTGATAATATGGTAGACCAGTTATCAGGTCAGAGAGATGAGTGATTGGTAGATGCAATTTATTTTACCTCCTTGAGTTACCTCGATTCTAGATGAATTATGGCTTCTTACAGCTATGGCAGAGGGGTGGAACTCTGACCATAACACCTTCCATTTTCCTTTAGGATACATGATGATTACTCTAGAGCATGTGTACATATTTTTGAGGATCTCAACTTGAGGAGAGAGGGTATATTATGATCAAGTTTATGATGGAAGCACATGCAGATGGGTCTTTACAGATCCTACTATTGGAGATGAAAGCATCACCTAGGCGTGGTTTATTTCATTCCATCCTCTTCCTACAGTATTAGGCACATTGATTGGTGGAGTTATGTTACCAGATCATCATGAGAACAGATTCGTAGTTGGTTGGGGTCAGATCATTGAGGAAATGATTGTTCATCCCCAAATATTTTATTGGGGTTCTTGCATGTTGGCAGAGTGATACCATGAGTTGCATCACATTATGTACAGAGATAGTGATTCATTATCAAGTGGAGCGATGTTATTATAGTAATGGACATGGGAGCATATCCCTATTAGGAGGGCGATAACTACTAGACAAAGAGATCCTGGATGGTCATATGCATACTTATATTATGACAGAGTTCTCCAGCCTTGGCTGGGCAAGTTGGATTATTAGAGATGTATGCTTGATGATATTAATTACATTATATGGAGACCATATATATGATGTGAGCCCTCACATGAGGATGATGATGAGTTTTTGTATATGCTTGCACCTCGATGGATGATAAGCTAATCACCCCTAGTAATCGAATGATTTTTCTTCTATAGATTATTCAAGGAGTATGGTCAATTTTAGGACAATCCTCAAGTGCATGTTGAGGGATTGATATGGGGAACATAGATTGATTATCAGTATTCTTGTGATCAGACTGATAGATTGGGGTATATGTAGTGGGATATGTGTGAGAATATTGCAGATGTAGGGATGACTCTAGATTATTCACATCGGTTTTCTCATCACAAGTTTCCACAGTTCACTTATCCTAGTGATTTGATTCATGATGTAGATGATCCTTCAGATGATGATGATGGCAGGGGTGGATGAGGAGGTGCGAGAGTGCAAAGAGTACAGAGAGGATACAAAGATCCTCAGTGAGCTAGGGATAGAGGACATGGAGGACCATGGATAAGAGGTGGTCATGTAGGGACACAAATGAGAGTTGTTGATGGGTATAGGATGAGACCAGTATACGAAGTACCAACAATGGTATGGGCTCAGTGACAAAAAATAGTCGCCAGATAGGCTCAGCTAGCTATTGCGAGACAGGGTCAGGGTCTAGATATTTTGACATTGTAGGTGCCTATATATCCTTAGATTCTAGCATAGCAGGTGCCTTAGATACATGTACAGCCTCAGGTTCAGTCACAACCATAGTCGGGTACCATTACCAGATTAGAGAAGGATGTGCAGGGATTGCAGACTGGTCTGGTTATAGTGACTAGTAGGATAGATCAGTTTTGTGTGATGATGTAGAAATTCATGGCCAGGATGGATGAGAGAGCCAGTGGTGATAGTTCCAATCGGGCTCCTCCTAGTACACATGATAGATTAGGAGATAGGATCTAGATGGTATAGGTGGTACAGGTGATATAGGGACATGAGATGCATCAGGGGCCCCTAGTGGGTCATGATTGATATTGAAATATCATTGGATCATATGTATTGCATTTTGATGTATCTGATATATTAAGTTGATAAGGACTTTTATGTACCCCTTTGGTATGATGTAACTTTGATATATCAGACATTTGATTGCATTTATTATTATGACTTTGATTTCCATTATGATATATGTGAGAGTTCCTTTAATGATATGATCTATATGATGTTTATGATGTGCTTTATTTTTACATGTTATGGATGCAATGCCTTATTTATATGACATAGTTAGATGAATGAATATGTATGCAAGTTTATGTCTACATGCTATTTAATTGATGAGGAATGTAATTCTAAATGATATATACAATGATCTTTATGAATGCATGTTGTGTTTTTGTATTTTGATATTTGAAAATGCAATGTTTTAATGAAATTCACTTATGTGGATAATGAAATGTTTATGGATTTTGGATAATGAATAATGATGTAATGATGGACAACTTATAAATAATGTCTAATGATAATGAATGCAATGGTAAATGCACAAGAAAGTCTCCATAATTGATTGATTTGAACCAAGATTAAGATATCAAATCTTTAAATAATCAAAATCCTTGAACTTAGGAAATCCCCTAAATACAATTAATCTAATATTGAAATGCAACTAACTTTCACTTTTTTCTTTGCAAAAGAAGATATATTTTCATCATTGAGATTTTTTTTGAACTAGGAGCAAGTACAATCATCAATGATTGGATAACCACATCTTGATAATATGAATATCACTTTCATCGATTTTGTAACAATTATAAACTAGTACAACCCTTACTAGTTGAGTAATCAACTATGGGAATCTGAATACTGGTTTCATCGGATTCAATGTTGCAATTGGATTTTGGTATTAAGATATGGAAGATCTAAATATCCAAGGTATCGATTTGCGTAAACAAACAAAGGTCAAACCTCCTTCATATATGAATGTCCTCGATGATTCTTTGATGACCATGTCCTTAGACGAATTGACATAGGTTAATGGATTTTCCTCAAAAGAGTCACACAAAAATCAAGAAAAATATCATGTCGTCATCATTGCCAATCTAGTGGAAACATCATTGATTAGATAAAAAGAAAATGATTCAATGAACATCATAAAAAAAAATTCAAGTGTTTGTATCCTATGAATATTTTCAATAGAATTCCATCCATTCTGATCTGTTAGGTTTTGTCAAATTTTAATCCTGATAATAAGGTCATGAAGCTCAAGGATCAAGTTTTGAGATCAAATGCTTGGGATGAAAAATGATATAATCAAAGGTTCAAAAATATCTCTCTATTGGTGTTTTGAAAATCTCCCATGTCACCTGACCAAAAGGTAGCATTTATCAAATCCATTTGTATCAAAACCAATGCTTTGCCCCCAAGTGAATATGAGACCGTGTGTAAATTTGGGCAAATGAAACCTAATATGTGACAACGATTTTTACAATGCAATTCAAAGACTTTATAATGACTATGTACAAATGATAGATGCAAGGATATATACCATTAGATGGAAAATGCAATGTGTGCAAATGCAACTAGGAAATACCCAAGGGATCAAAAAGTGCCAGTTTGCCAGGTTTTCACCTTTTGAATTTATTTCTCTTTTTCTCTTTTTTTTTTTTTTTTTTTGCTACAAAGGGACCGATCGCTAGGTTTTTAGCAAGGCACTTTTCTCATTTTTCAAATTCTTTTTCTTTTATTTTTTCTTTTTCTTTTTTGATATCATCAAGGAACCTATTTGCTAGGTTTTCACCAAGACAACCATTTTTTGGGTCTTTCTCATTTTTTTTGGATTTTGAACTTTTCTCATGTTTTTGGAATTTTGAAATGTTCTCATGTACAAAGAATGATCATAATCTTATCGAATACACTTTTTTCTGATACTCTTTCAACCTATACACTTTCATTTGTTTAGGTGTAAAACCTCTTTAGGTGAATGCTATTGATAGGTTCTTCTAGCTCATCTCCTTCACAGTCAGCTAACTTATATGTCCCCATGCCAAAAGAATAAGTAATCACAAAGGGTCCATTCTGATTTTCTTCTGATTTTCCTTTCTTTTCTCTTTCTTCTTGGTTCCTAGGGTTTTCTCTCAAAACTAAATCTCCCACATGAAATGCTCTAGGTTTTATCTTTTTGTTGTAATTTCTTGAGATTTGATTTTGGTACACTTTCAGGTATTCATAAGCTTGAATTTGATGTTCTTCTAACAATTACAATTGTTGAAGTCTTTCAACCCTATAATCCTCATCATTTATCAATCCTTGTAATGATACCCTCAAAGATGGGATTTCAACCTCCAAAGGTGGAACAACTTATGCCCCATAAACTAAAGTGAATGGTGTCACCCCCGCTGGTGTTCTAATGCTTGTTCTGTAGGCCCACAATGCTGGGTTTAATTGTATATTCAATTGTCTTCCTCATTTGTCAACCGATCTTTTCAATATTTTGAGTATGTTCTTATTTATTACTTCTGCTTGACCATTTCCTTGAGGATAATAAATTGAGGAAGAAAGGTGTGTAATGTGAAATGTCTCACGTAATTCATCCACATCTTTATTCTTAAATTATTTTCCATTGTCCGTGATTATGGCATGAGGAATACCATATCAATAAATGATGTGGTTTAGAATAAACATGGAGATTTTTTTACCCGTTGTAGTCGTTAATGGCACAACTTCTACCCATTTTGTAAATTATTTTGTTTCAATTATAATAAACTTATGAGTATTGGATGAAGGTGGATAAATCATCCAAGTAAGATCCAATCATAATTGATAGAAAGGCCATGGTGTATTGATCGGGTGTAACTCCTATGCGGGCACATGAATCATATCTCCATGATTTTGACATTTTGGACACACTTTGACAAAGTGGAAAGCATCTTTTTCTCAAGTTTTCAAAAAGTACCCATACAAAGGATTTTCTTGGCTAGGTTCAACCCACTCAAATGAGACCCACAAATACCCTCATGACTGTCCTATAAAGACAACTTTGATTCCTTATCCTCTAGACACCTAAGTAGCATTCAGTCAAGACTTTTGTGATACAATGTGTCAGATAGGATAGTATAGCGATCTGCTTGGCATATGAAGTGTCTCTTTTGGGTTCGGGTTTGGTCCAAGGGTAAAAATTGGTCTTTAATATAGGCCTAAAGAGGGGTCCATACCAATGTGATCCATGTCCATTTATAAGGAAAATGATTTGGGTTTAAGGTAGGTCAAAAGCAGGTTTCACCAATTCTTCCACCAAGAACTCATACCTAGCATTCTGATCGGGCATTTGAAGTAATGAAGCCAAAGTAGCCATAGCATCTGCTACTCTATTTTTGTCCCTAGGAATTTTTTCAGATGTGATCAAGAAAAAATACTTTTTCCAATCATCTGCCATCCTTTTATAATGCATCAACTTGTCATCTTTAGTTTGGTATTCATCATTGATTTGATTAATGACAAGTTGTGAATCCCCATATACTTGTAGGTATGTTACATTTCATTCTAAAGTCATTTTGCTTCCAATTACTAAAGCTTCCTAATGTGAAATATTATTGGTTAATGGGAATAAATTTTTGTAAGAATTTGGAATAGTATATCCTTGTGGTGTAATCAATGAAATTCCAGCTCCTAATCCATGTTGAGCATAATTTCCATCAAAATATAACGTTCATGCTTTTGTTTCTACATTTACTATTTCTGCATCGGGAAATTCTATTTGCAAAGGTTGATTGGAAACTAAGGGATTCTCTGTCAATCGATCTGCTATGACTTGTCCCTTGATAGCTTTACAGACCACATACTTAATATCAAATTCATTTAATACCATCACCTATTTAGCAATCCTCCTATAAGGGTTGTTTTTCCAAGAAAATACTTTAGTGGATCATTCTAGGCAATCAACTTAACCTTGTGCATCAACATGTAACATCGTTGTTTTTGGGAAGAAAAAACTATTGATAAACAAGCCCGCTCCATGAAGCTATAGTTTAACTAATATTTGATCAAGATTCTTCTTAGGTAATAGATTTCTCTTTCTTTTCCCTCATCATCCTCTTGTGCTAATAAAACACCTAAATATCTCTCCATTTCTGAAATTTATAATAGTAAGGGTTTACCTTTTATGAGAGGCATAAAAATAGGTGGATTTACCAAGTATGTATTCAATAGGCTAAAAGCTTGTTCATATTCACTATCCCATCTGAAAAAAGTATCCTTGTGTACCAACCTAGTGAAAGAGTGACATTTTTCTACCAATTGAGAGATGAACCTTCTAATATATTTGAGTCTTCCTTGGAGTGACCTCATTTGGCTAATGTTTTTGGGTGTGTACATTTTGATAATTGCTTGCATTTTTTATGGATCCACTTCTATCCCTTTAGTTAAAATTATGTAGCCCAATAGCTTTCTAGATTGGACACCAAATCCATATTTTTTTTGGATTTAACTTTACTTTAAATTTTTCCAATACTGTAAATATTTTTTCTAGGATAGGTAGATGATCTTATCTTTCATGTGACTTTTCTAAAATATCATTCACATAATCTTCAAGAAAGGTATGCATCATGTCATGAAAGATGGTAGTCATTTCCCTTTGATAGGTAGGTCCAGAATTTTTAAAGCCAAAGGGCATGAAATTCCAACAAAAATTTCCCCAAGGGAAGGTGAAAGTGGTCTTTTCCTAATCCTTAGGTGCTATTATTTTGTGATTGTACCCACTAAATCCATCCAATAATGAAATCATGGAGTGTCATGTTGTCAAATCCACTATAGCATCAATGCTAGGTAATGGAAAATTATCCTTAGTGAAAGAAAGGTTAAGATTTCTAAAATTTGTGCATACTCAAATGGATTCGTCATGTTTAGTCACATGTACAATATTTGAAATCCATTCTACATAAGCTATGACTCTTATGAATCCAAATTTTGGTAAATTTTCCAATTGTTCTTTAACCAACAAAGCCACATGGGGATGCATTTTTCTCAACTTTTTCTTCATAGGTTTTAGTCTGGGTCTTACATTAAGATGATGCATTATGAAACTTGGATCTAATCCTACCATGTCTACATAAGACCATTGAAAGTTGATTTTCTTTTCTTGAAATAATTTGATGAAATATGTCCTTTCTGTTGGAGTCAAAGATGTTGCTACATGGATGAATTTAGGTTCCAATTCTGTGTTGATGTTGACCTTTTCTATTTTCTCAATTAGGATAGGAGATCTTTCCTCTTCTTGTTTGGATAAAGTATCCAATCTCTCTCCCTTAGGTGCCACATTTGGGTTTTCACCTTCAGAAAAATCCTTTGTTTTTACCTTTTTGGCATCTAGCACTGCCACATGGTGGTTTTCACCACTAGACCTTTTCATTTTTTTTTCATTTTTTTTTTCTTCTGGATTAAGAGACTAGACCCTTGCTTCCATAATCATGTTTGGATCAAATTCATTGGTGGAAGATGGCTCAACTACATTGAGGTATTGGGACATAACATTATCATTGGGAAAACATAGTAAGTCATTTGGTTTGGTCGAATCCCAATCAATAAGTCCATGATGGATAAGGGCTATGGACTCATTAGGTAAGTTTTCATTTGTAGGGTTTAAGGACATGACTTTGTTTGAAGGTTCATACATTATATTTCTCAAGTCAATAACATGTGCTTGTTTGAGGTGTTCCATAAAAGTTAGATCAAAATTCTCTTCACTAGAATCCTCGTGGACTTCCATGGGAAAAAATACGTGTGAATTCCAATTGATTGTCACTAGGGAATTTTCCTTCATTTGGTACTTGAGGATCATTTAATATTTGTATAGAAGTCAACCCTTGTTCCCTATTGGCTTGATTATTTGTATTAGGTATAGTAGCATAGGTATGAATAAAAAACCTCCTTCTCATGACAAGACTTTTCGGATAGAGATTCCCATTCATATTGTCCATAGTCATCTTCATTTTTGAACTTTAACATATGTGCATGCTCATAAGAATCATGAATAATGCTTGAACTAACCCCTTTCTCTTGATACCCTATCCCTGATTTTTCATCCTATCTCGAAGGAGGTTGGATGGGTTCTAACAATCCTTTATTTCTAATGCCTAAACTTCATCTTCCCTTGTAACCCATCTTTTGCATTATTTAGAATCCTTTTCCATATTGATCAGTTTGGATGTTGACATGTTGTACTATTTGAATGGAAACATTTGAACTATCCTCATCCTTATAAATCCATTGCAAGAATTTATTATCTTCTTTTTCTATGGCTGATTGGTCACTTTCCCTTACAAAATGAGATTTTTATTTTTTGGGTGGATGAGAGCTTGAAGGTGTTCCATGTGTCCTTGGAGAAGTGGGTAAGTCAAATAAGGAAACATAATATCCCCTCACTCCTTTTTGATGTATTCTGCATTGTTTTTCAAATTTGTGCATCATCTCATTCATCTTTTTATAATTTTCCTTTTTGGTTGTTCTCTTTCAACCTTAGATGGCTTTGAAGTTTCTTCCCTTGGTGTAGAAACTTTTACTTTAATTTTCATTAGAACTTTGACCCTCAAACCTAACTTTCTCTTTTCCCTTAGTTGATGTAGATAAGTTGGTTTCATTAGGACTCGAAGTAGATGTAGCATTTAATGTCAAACTAGGACCTTATTCTTTGGTTTCTTCAATGATGGCACTAGGAATGACTCCTTCTCTATTATGTGGAATAAATAATTCATGAAGAGGTTTCACCATATTGAAATATTGCAAGCGATTTGAATATCCTCCAATAGTTATTTCTTCACCCATGTATGGAAACTTGATACATTGGTGATATGTAAAAGGCACCACTTTCATTTCATGAATCCATGGCCTTCCCAATAAAATATTATAAGTTAATTCCATGTCAAGGACTTGACAAATGGTATCTATCTTGATTGGACCCACTTGAATGGGAAAAACCACCATTCGTTTAGAAGATCTCTCCTCATCCTAATATTTTATAGTTATTTATTTCGTGGGATCAATAGATGATTCATATAACCGTAAATCTTAGACTAGATTCAAGGTACAAATGTTTAGACCAGCTCCTCCATAAATAAGCACTCTTTTAACATGGTGTTTTTTGATCAAAACCTCTCTATGCAATGGGAGATTTTTTGGATGGATTATGGACATGTCATCTTGCTTAGAAAAGGATTGACAAGGAGGTACAATGGGATGACCCACCATGTTTTCATATAACCATAAATCTTAGACTAAATTCAAGGTACAAATGCTTAGACCATCTCCTCCATCAATAAGCACTCTTTTAACATGGTGTTTTTGGATCAAAACCTCTATATGCAATGGGAGATTTTTTGGATGGCTTATGGACATGTCATCTAGCTCGGAAAAGGATAGACAATGAGGTACAATGGGATGACCCACCATGTTTTGAAACCTTTCTTCCTCCAATTGTTTTAGGAATGATTATTTCTAAAAGAGATTTCTCCAAGATTTATTTATGATTAGGGAGAGTTTCAATAGCTCAAAAATGGAAATTTGAGCTCGTGTCTTTTTTAATTGATCCACTAAGCTATAAGTCTTTGTTCAAGAAGATGCTTTTTTAGCCAAATTGGTTTCTTTTGTACGACCAAAAGTTCTAGGGGCACTTCCTTGTAGGGTGATCCTTGCTGCTTTCTCCTTGGTAACAACTTTAGAGGTCTCTTTGATAGGTTTTTCCTTTACTACCACAAAATTAATAGTATTATCATGTCATGATAGGGAATTGACAGTATTATCATAATTGTGAGTAAAGTTAACTTTTTTATTACCTCTTCAATTATTACTATTATTATTAGCATTTGAAGATTCTCATTTCTCATGTTTCAAGAAACGTGTTTTGAATTGTGTGATATTTATTGTTTTGAGGTCCTTCAACTTTGATCACACCATTATCAATAAAGTCATGCACCACATGTTTCAAGTGCATGCAATCATTTTTCATATGTCCTCAATTTTGATAGTATTCATAATTATTTGACTCACTCCACCATGATGGTTTTACTTATGGTTCATAGGCCTGAGCTCTAGGTAGGTCAATAATCTTATTCACAGTGAGAGTTATCAATGTATTTTCCAGAGGTTCACCCAAAAGTGTGAAATTCATTTTAGGATATGGAGTGAAGAATGGTTTAGGATTTTTAGCCTCTTGATTGTTCCCAAAATTGTTGTTGTTTTTATTGTTGTTGAAGAGAACCTTGAGTGCTTGATTCACATCATTTTCTTGGTGGGATCCTCTCGTGAGATTAAATGGAGTGACCTTTAAGTTGTTTGCTTCCACAACTCCATCATTAACCACACCCTTTCTAGTATTATTCATCCAAAATCAATTTTTGTTAGGAGGAGCCCTATTCTTGTTGTTGTTGGTAGTATTTTTATTAGCATTTTTGTTATCCTTGTAGATTTGAGTTCTTCACTTTTCTATAATACTTCCTCCATTGTAACTCCATTCTCAATTAAGTCTTGGAAAGAACTTGGATATTGTAACCTCAAATGATAGTTCATTTTGGTATTCAAGCTATTGATAAAGATATCCATCTTTTCCTTTTCAGGAACACTTTAAGGGTATCTAGAAAATATCACGTTGTTTGGTTTTGCATAAATTAATCATTGTGAATTCAAGTTTAATATTATAAGAGTAGTGTGTCACAAATTTAAAAGCCAATTCTTCAAAGGTGCGAATACCAGAGGGTAGTTTGGAAAACCACTCCATCGCCATTCCTCCAAGGCTTCTTGGAAATAATATCATTAAATAAGTTGTGTCATGCATGAACTCCAAGATCGAAGCACAAAATTCCATTAAGTGATCTTGTGGATCAAATGCTCCTCATATTTATCATACTTAGGAACACTGAATTAGTATGGAACTGCACCATAATTTGGGTTTTATCAAATAGAAAAGGACACAATGATTTGATAGAAAATGGTTTAGGATCCCCCATTTGTTTCATGCTTTCCAACTACATTTTAAATAAATTAAACTGTTTGTTCATGATATCAACAGGATTAGTCTCATCTTGTTTTTGTTTTAGTTTATCAACTTCATAATCATGACAGAGTTTTGTCCCCACTTGTTCTAGGTCTAGGAAGTAATTTTACTTGTCTCTTTCCAAAAATTTATCCACAAGTCTCATGACGAATGGGCTTTGTACCGCTTCATTGAGTTTTTCCTCGGTAGCCTCTTCATCATTAGGGTCATTGTTACCTCCATTGTTGTTGTCTACCCCTTTGTTGTTAGGGTCTATTCCTCCTCCATTAATTCCATTATTATTAACCTCTCCATTTCCATTATTAAGATTATTAGTGTTGTCCTTGTTGTCAAAGTTAATGAGATCGGGATCCATATTACCAAAAGGAAAAGCCATTATATTTGGTTCCACCGCTTTTGTTGGTTCGATTATTTGTCATGAGGAGGTAAAGGTATCACTTGTAAAGGGAATCTCTTGCCTAAAATATGTGTTGTCTGATTGCAAGGTAGACTTTATTTAGTGGGTCTAATGATTTCTTGACTTTTATCCTCATTGATCAATCCCAAAAATGATTTTTTTGAATTCTCAAAATATTAGGGATTCTGATCAATGTAATATTATGAATAGGTAAAACTTCCAAATGGGTATCCAAATATGAAATTCATTTTTTTCCAAACCCTCAGGAAACGTCCCTATTTTTTTGTCTCAGTTTGTACACGTGACTTTGGTTGATGATACACGAGACTTAATAGTTTCTTACATGTTTACTAGAAGTTTTTATGCACAACTTAAAGACACAACATGTGACGTTTAATTATTAGCACACAACACTTAACATCTGTACACAAGACTTGAAGAGTGACTACGTGCAAGTTAAAACATAGTACCCACCTTTTGATTTGTTTTATGTGGCACATAAATGATGACACGCGTGACAAGAATAATGATACGCATCACTTAACAAGGTAAAGTTATAGATGTCATTGTTTTTGATGAATTTTTAAAAATATAAAGTTTGTAATCCGATTTCCAGGATGTCTTCTTGTATGAAAATTTAGAAACAACCACAACCCACATAGGAAATTTTTTTTCTCTATCCTAAACCACACAAATTGTATGTTCTTGAATGTTATAACAGGTCTTAAGAAGAAAATCTTCCAAACAAGCTACGTAAAGTCAAATTTAGATTTTAATCATGGCTTTAAAAGGTAGGCTTTCTAATTAAGAGAGTTTTAGTATAATTATGTTCAAACAAATGAAGATTCTCTTATACCTCCATTACAAGGGTCTCCCACATGCATAAATATACAATTTTATGCAATCGCAAAGGGCTACTAAAGGAAGTGAAGATTCTCAACCCTTATTTTTTCACGAGCAATCCTTTTGAGGATGAATGTATTTATATTATAGTGGATCAGATTTTTTCATGGCTAAAGTGATTGTCTCCCACTTGGGTCGTTCCCTCTCACAATCCTAATCTGAATGTACTCGGGAGGCAGGCCCTCTAAAGCTCTATCATGTTCAACTTAAAGAAATAAATGAATTTAATCAAGCAGGTTGGGGAGTTTGATTCACTCAAAGAGTGAAAAGCATATCCCTACTACTTTTTCCAATTCCAAAAACTTTTAACAAAATATAAATTTTTAACCTCTTGAGAAGGAGGATTTTAGAATTGAAGTGTTTGGTTCATTTACCAACCTTTCTTTCTATCACCAAATCCAACATGTTTGGCTTTTTGATCAACTTCAAAAAGTTGAGAGCATAATTATATACCTAGTGTCCTTTTGTGGAAATAATAATAGGCTTTAATTAAACTAGATTTTGAAAAGTGAAATTGCCACAATTTGATCAAATGCAAGCTTTTTTAGAAAATACCTCTTCCATGTAGCTAGAAAAGGCTAGGCACATTTTTGAGTATTTTTCCTTTCTTTTTTACTCACCTAGTGGTGATCATTCCCTCTCCATATCCTCCAACAAGTTAGTCAACACAACAAACACAATGAGGGAAAAAAGGGAAATCAAAATAACAAAACTTAAGGATCTTTCCTAAATTTGAGAATTTACAAAAGATCCCAAAAAATTTAGTGTTTTTGATTGCTGGTGTAAAAATAGGTTTTATGGGGACCTGAAACCCCTAAAAAATTTAGTGTTAATTCAATGAAGGAAACTTGTTCTTGTAAGCTTTAACAACTTTAAAAAAGTGTTCAAACAACTTCTCTTCGTCTTCTAGAATTTCCAATATGGCAAAATTGTGAAGTTCATTTGCATGTTTGGTAAGGATTCTTACCTCTTTACTCCCTTTGCAAACTCTTTGTTCTAGCTTTTTCACTTTTCGATGTTTTTTCATCTACAAATAAGAAAATACAGAGTGTTAATATTCTGATTTTAACACGCCGCAAATTGAAAAACACAGAATACACTACACGTCATTTAAGCAGCTTATAAGTGACGCTCTACTAAAGTTTACGTGAACATTTAAAGTACTACATGCGTCATTTAACAAGTTACTATGTGTGACATTAAATGATAACAAACATAAAATAGCATGGAAAGGCATGAAAATACAATAGAAAATGTAAGATACAAAAGCTAGTAAGTGGTGTTTGAAATGTTGCAGGCATGATTTCACTGTTTGTACATGTGAATATTTATCTGATAGGTGCCACTTTTGTCTACTAGGTGGTGAAAGAAGTACTTGTAGGCATGGCTTCATTATTTTTACGTGTGAATATTTATGTGATAAGTGTCGCTTTGCCTGCAAACTACAAAATATAACAAGAAAAGATACAAAACATGCAAATATTGATGAAAAATGGAGATTAGAGGCCTAAAGCTCCATGGGCATCATTTGTGTATATATAAAGTATACCTTCATGAAATTAGTTTGAAATCTATCAATTCTATGGAAATAAAAGTCTAATTTAACTCAAAGAATTGACAAAATAACAATAAGCATTCCATGTCTCTCTAACTAAGCATGTTAATGAATCTCCCAGCCTTAATCTCCCTTAGTGACAGTCCTAGAATGAGAACTGATGTATGATAATGCCTAAATCTAGCTCTCAACTCTTAAATTACAATGCAATTCATTCAATTATGCTCTCAAATTGCTCTATTATGCTCACAAAGTTCTATGATCTCAATGAATTTCTCTATAGTGTAGATGCAATTGCTCATGAATGTCTAGGATCCTTAATGTTCTCAAAATGCTTGGTATTTATAAGATTTCCCAAGGGTAGGGGGTAGAGTTAAGCTGATCATGATCAAAGCTTGGTTGAGTTGAAGGCATTCAAATGGCTTCAAATTGGGAGACTATTTAAATGGTGGTCTCAAAGGTTGGGACAAAGAGACAAATTGAGTGGCGAGGATTTTAAAGAGTTAAATGAGTGATCAAGATTGCAAATTTTGGAGTGATCCATGTGCTTTCAATGCTTGATTCTCATTGGTTCTTTGAATTCTTGTTTCCTTTGTTGAAAGAAATAAGCATTTAATTAATTAAATTAATTAATTAAATTAGCCATGTAAGGGAATAGGTTTATTATGATTGTTTATTTAAACAATACAATTAATTGATTAAATCAATTATATAGCTTTGATTTATCCTTTTTAGGCTTACATTTAATTAATTGATATATTTATTAATTGATCCTCTAATTTAATGTGATTTAGCCCCCTTTGTTTGAAATAATCCATTTGATTTGAAAAATTGCCTTTTGATTTGATTAACTAAACCTGACCAAATTTAGGTGTCTACATGTAGTACCTCCTTCAATGGTATTAATACAATTAGCCAAATATATGTGAAAAATTAGACAAATTTATAAGGGATTATTGAGGCGTTGTTGAGCTACCTTTCAACTATAAACTTGTAATATATTTTTATGAATAAGTTGTGGATAAATATGGTTAATATTAGATGAAAATTAATAATAATATTTAGGCAGGTGATAAAGATGCAACCTAATATCAATATATGAGCACTTGTTTATCAAACTATCACAACTATCTTCCATTGAATGTTCTTCGTATAAGACGAACTGAGTGTCCACTATTAGTTGAAGGAGAAGATGATTAAATGAATTAACATAAATCAAACAAGAACAAATGAAACAAAATTTGATAATTATGCTACTACATTTTCCTCTACTATGGATCCAAGGTGACAATGAGATAATATATTAAATTTTATAATATATAATTAAAGAATGAATAATTTTCTGAATGGACAATCGCTCTTTATTATGATCTTTAAGATCTTTATCCCATTAGATAGAAATGGACATTTTTACAAAGCAGGGAATATTGGATGATCTACTTTTAGATCTACATATGACTTAATGTAATATGGGATTGCATTTTACTCTATGCATGAGGCACATAACTATGTTTCACACGAGGTGTACATAATCTAATCTTACAGAATTCAGACTTATGACCTTTCTTTAAATGTACAATTCCTTCACCATCATCTTTTCGTAAAAGTATGATTTCTTCACGATCAAGCCAACTCACTTGTGAATTTTTATTTCAAAAAATAGACTACTTAATTAAAAATACTATATATATACAACAAAAATATATAATATTTGTATGCATTTCTACCCATGTTCACTTCATCTCTTACGTAGTATTATCTATTATGCGTTGAATAGATCAAAGCATTGAAATATATTAAGAAACTAAGAGTACAAAGAGCGGGTCTAACATAAAGCCTAAAGCAATTTGAAAACCGAAAATGCAACTTGGAACCATGTGCCGACTTCGTAAATTAAACGATTGTAAGCTATTATCGAGAGTTGACTTCGATCTGATTCTCTTTCGATCGCCTTGTAAGTCACATCACCAAATCAATATTCAAAATTCGAAGTAGCCCTTTCACATATCAGTTTTCCTTTCCCAGGCTGTCCCATGTTTATCAATTCTGTTTGCTAGAATGATAATAGCACGCTCTCTTTCCTCATATCGTCCTCCTGTATCGCTGCTTTTGAGTCTCATCTTTATATGGTGCTCGGACTTTGCAGAGAGCATTGCTCTTACTTCTTCAACTGCATAAGGAGGAGGTGCCACATGCATAAACAATATCCATTCTCTAGGTTTCTTGCCACCATCTGATTATGGAGATGCAGTCGTCAGGCCGATTCTTCTCACCTCCGCTATTTTATATAATGATTTGAATCTACAGTTTCGATGCGGATTCTTCTGCTATGGTAGTCCATGCAACACAGGCTACCTATTTGCAACTTCCTTTGTTGTCAAAACAAAGGACGGTTATATGTATGACATGCAAATGGTGTGGAGTTCAAACATAGAGCAGATGATGCAAGAAAACTCAACCCTGACACTCACCTCCATTGGAGAGCTCCTGTTAAATAATTCAGATGGCACTCTCGTCTGATCTACAAAAACATCCACGAAGGATTTTCAGGGGATGGCGATACAAGAATCTGGTAACCTTATTCTCTCGAACAAATCCAATGGAATCATGTGGCAATCTTTTGATCATCCCACTGATACCGTGCAGCTGGGCCAGAAGTTGAAAGTGTGGCAGAAGCTCCTAGCAAACACTTCTCCTACCAATTCAAGAAAAGGTATGTTTTATTGTTCCTTGTATGCCGACGGCTTCGGTCTGTTTACGGACACCGCACCCCCTCTCAGATATTATGTGTACCCTTATGATCCTTCACCAGTGAATTTGTCTTATATCATGTTCGACGATGTGTAGGTGTATTTCTACAGTGACAGTGGAATGGCGTTTGCGCCAATTGCCATACCCTCGAAAAGCCTCTCCTTGAAGATTGATTCAGATGGGCATCTGCAGTTTTATTCATTCCAAGAACTCATAACAAGATCTAAGATTGATTATTTATCAACATTTATGGACGTAATGACCGTGTGTGATTATCCAACGGCATGTGGAAACAATTGTTTGTGCACAGATGGGCAGTGCAGCTGTCCAAAATAGGGCAGTGCTTTTTATCAGGTTGACCCCACAAGGCCGAGTTTAGGCTGTCTTCCCCACAGATCTCTTGTCTGCTCAGATTCATCCAGAAGAGGTAACCGTGCCCATGGTCATCACTTTTTGGAGCTGGAGCATGTTTCCTATTTCACTTATCGTTTCAATTATCCATCCATTCGGCGGTTGGTCTCACGAGATTACTGTCAAAATCTCAGCCTTGCAATTTGTTCTTGTAAAGCTGCATTTTTCAGGTATGACGCCGATTTTTTTGAGGGATATTGTTATCTTGAGTCAAATGTCTATTCTCTGAAAATGAATAATGAAAGTGATGAGTTTTACAATTCAACTGCTTATATTAAGGTTCAGTCAGTTCCCAACGAGATTAGCCATTCGGTTATAGTTATCATTGTTTCTGCTATTGGTGGAGTACTTCTCCTCTTTCTCTTTTTCTGTCCATGGAAACTTAAGTGTCATAAAGGCAGCGCAAAAATGGATGAAAATGAGGATGATACTGCAGATTGGTCGCCAGGCTTACCTCTGCGTTACTTGTTCCAAGAATTAAAGAATGCTACAAATGACTTTAGCAAGAAGTTGGGAAGCGGAGGATTCGGAACCGTTTATGAAGGTGTTTTGGGTGACGGCTCAATGATAGCAGTGAAGCGCCTTGATGGAGTAGGTCAAGGGGAAAAGGAATTCCGTAGAGTAGTGCAGACTCTAGGGAAAACTGATCATCTCAATTTGGTAAGACTGAAGGGCTTCTGTGCAGAAAAGGTCAATCGAATGCTTGTATACGAGCATCTACCAAATGGGTCTTTTGATAAATGGATATATTCCAGCAATTCGCTGGACTGGAAGACTAGATACAGAATAGTTCTGAATATTGCAAGAGGATTAACATATTTACATGAAGATTGTCGAGAACAGATAATACACTTCGACATCAAGCCTCAGAACATTCTCCTGGACAAAAATTACAGTGGAAAGGTATCAGATTTTGGCTTGGCAAAGTTGATTAACAGAGAGCAAAATGAAGTGGTCACCCTAATAAGAGGGACACCTGGTTATATGGCGCCTGAGCTACTAAACATGCATTTCACGGAGAAGGCAGATGTATTTAGCTTTGGGGTTGTGGCATAGAAATTGTGAGCGGGAAAAGACGCTGAGAGTTTTCAGGCAACGACTTGTTTTCAATGTTACAAATCAAAGCAGAGGAGGGGAGGTTAATAGATTTGGTATATGAGGGATTTGAAGAAGAGGAAACAAGTGTACGAGAAGAGGCAGTTAAATTGATAAAAGTGGGAATCTGGTGTGTACAAGAAGATTTCACGAGGCGGCCAGCTATGTCGAATGTGGTGAAGGCATTGGAGGGCTTAATAGACACGCTCTATGATATTCCTTCAGCGATAGCACCGGTTGCTTGCAATAAGAAGTTTCTTTACCCAGCCAATCCAAATCTTAACCGGGAAGTCTGGCTCTCCCAAACTCCATTTTCTTCGCTGCTATCTGGCCCTAGATAATTTTTTTGCTTATTTTATTCCTTATAGGCTGTCACTATCAGAGAGTAGCCTACCAGCCAATTTTCTTGCCCCGCTTATGTTTGGATGTTAAATAGGCTTTTCATTGTAAAATTCAATAGCTATGTAAACATTAAATATAATAAATTTCTGAGAATAGAGCTGTCCTGTACTGCTCCTACGTCATCCATATTATTTTAACTTGTTATAGAGCCCACAAAATTTGCGATAGTGAAAACTTAAACCAAGAGCTAATCCATCTTCGCCAGTCTTAAAGTTAAATGGGTATTCTCATAAACAAATTTCCAAGGCTCTCAACCAAGCTAAGGCCTTTCACCTTTCCATCTCCTATTCTAAACCCTCCCCAACCCAAACTCCTTCGAATGTCGCCCTTCCTTTTGTGGAAGGCATCTCCAAGAAAATTGTGAAAATCCTTACTAGGAAGGCTCTTCGCGTTGCCTTCAAACCCATCTCTAAGTTTAAAAGTAATGTTCCCCAGTTTAAAGACCCCAAAGACTCTTTCCTAGACTCTAGAGTCTACACGGTAATTTGTTCCTATGGTACACCCTATATAGGCGAAATAGGTCGCTCTTTCAACAATAGAATCAAAGAGCATTGTGCTAACATTAAGCATGAGAGGGTCCAAACATCTGCCTTAGCCCAACACTCGTCCTCCACCAAACATCATATCTGTTTGGAGAACACCTAGATCTTGTCCAAGGAGGACAACTATTTCAAGAGGAAGCTCAAGGAAACCATAGAAATCAACTACCACCCTGTTAACCTAAATCGGGATGATGGTTGGGCCTTAAGCATATCTTGGAAACCTCTTTTAGCCATGTTGGATAACCGCCACCATCCTTAACCTTCCAATCCCTATTTGCTCCTTTCCTCCTTGTCAACCTTTCCCACTCCCCGCTCCTTCCTTTTGTGGTTGGCTCTTGTTCCCCCTTCCCCCTGTGTGTCAGTGTAG
>MU223387.1:2365809-2393158 GCA_018584345.1 Thuja plicata
TCTTTTTTTTCTTGCTTTATTGCTCTGAGGTTCTTCCCCAGTCCCCCTCATTTTGCGTGCCCCTTTCTCTCTCCACCCCCTTTTTTTCTTTTATCTACTGAGTGAGGCCTGGTCTACATCTTATTTTTACATTCTTTCATGCTCTTTGCTCTTACATCATGATGATGGATCACGAGGTGTGATCTGAAACATTGATGCTAAAAAATTACACACAATCAAAACCAAAAATCAAGTTTAAAATTCATATGGATTATGGAAATCTGGTCGATTTAATTTGTATCTTTGAGTAATTTTAGAGGAAACATTATTGTGAACTTTAAATGCTTTTAAAATTTTTATTTTTTTTTCACTAAATTTTTTAGGATCAAGTGGATTGTGACCCTTGTAGATATCTTTTTATTATTATAAAATATATTTCAATAAAAAAAATGTGGGCTGGTTGCATATTGAATGGAATCAACCAATTATATATTATTTATGTTCTGAGTTGGAAAACATGTTGTGAAATTTTATTTTAATATGTAACAATGAAAAAAGAGAGATATTTTAATATATGAAGTTTTGGTTTACATGTAATGTGGAAAACTTTAATTAATAACAAGCTTGAAACATTCATTCATTCAAAATTTTAAAACTAATTTTAATACATTATACTTCAAAATATGTAAAGAGTATCCCATGACTCAATGCATCTCATGATAAGATATCAAATAATATCTCATAGAAATTTATAACATACTTTAAATGACAAATATATTATCTCATTTACCAAGATATTTATTTAAGGTTACATAAAATAATAATATTAAATAATAATAAACATTTTTTGTAGTGAGATAAATATTAATGGAATCTTTTATACTTTAAAATTAGAAATTAGATTTATCTTAATGAGAATCTCTAATTTTACAAGATGTAAAAGAAGTGTTGAATTTTTAATATTTTTTTATTAATTGAGAATAAATTAAATGATCGAATAGTAATAAAATTGTAATGGCATACAAAGTTGACCATCAATAACAAGTGTGATAGCTAACAAAATATGCAGGGAATATGTGATCTCATGGTGTATCCAAGACCAACAACCTTTCAAAAATGTGTCTAGGTGATCAACATGTCACCAACACAATCATGATCCTTCACGATAACCACCCATAATCATGGTATAACAAGAAAATCATGCATGACTTTTCAGCACGCCGATGGATTGTTATAGAAAAAGATCATTTATTTTGATTGAAAAAGGCCCAAAACTTTTACTATAAAACTTGAGGGCCTAAATTTTAATAAGGGTTAGCATTGAAATTTTGTTTGACCTATTAGGAAATACTTATAAATCCATAGAGGTTTTAATTTTTATCAAAAGGACTCCATGGATTTTTAGCTAGAGTTTTATGTTTTACCATTTGTATCCTAGAGCTTACTCATCAACCTCCGCATATTGTTTCTTAATAAAATACACGGACTATGCATGTGTATCCTTTCTCTTTTTTATAACAAAGGTATCATATGTTGGTCTTTAATGTGTGTAATCAAGTTTTCTAATGTATTTGTGATAGGGTTACTATTGGGCTCCTCTTGGTCCAATGACCCAAGAATCCACACTACTTCTAGAGTGCTTAAGAAACTCCTCTCACTCTTGTTACTTCACCTGGAAATATCCTACGCAAAGATAACCACTCAAGTTCAAGATAATACTCACTCTCCTTCTACTCTTCTAAACCAACAAATCTCCCAAAACCTCCATTATCTAGCATAGAACCTTTTAGGGGTGTGGAGGTCATGTAATGTGTGTCAAAAATGGTGGACAAGATCCAACCAATCTACCCTAAACCTTCTTTTCCTAACTGATCTCTTAGATCCTTCCAATTAGTCCTTGTAGCCCTTAATTAACCCTAATTCCCTACTTTTCAGAATTAGATTTTCAAACTCCCAAAGAAACTACCAAACTAATACTCATTCCAAATACCCTTTTGGAATCCTCAAAATATTTTAAAGGTCTTACCCTCCCATGGAGTTTGTACATTCCCTAAACAAAATTGAACTTTTCTAGGTCTTTACAAGGCTTCCTAGACCAGTCACTGGTTCAAGTCTTCAAAACCTTTCAAAATGGATTCACCAAATCTCCTAGCCTCATCCAAACATTTCTTAGACATATAATAACATCCTTGAACCATTTCTTTGATCCAATCCTTCAGCCCCTGCAAGCATCAACACACTGTTGCTTGTCTGCACCTAGCCAGGTTACCGAACAACTTGGGTAGGGAAAGACTTTAAATTAAACAAACCATATCCTCTGGCCTCCTACTTTATATGGTACACTGTAAATAGGATCATTTCTCAAATCCCAAAGGGCAATGATGATTCACTAGGGTGATCTCAAGAATGAGCCATCTTTTCTCACACTACTATGCTAGGTCAGTGAACTGACAAAAACTAAAAGATTTACAAAACACTAACTAAACTATATCAAAAACACACAAAATGTATAGAAAAAAGGGAAATTATAAACTACTACTTTAAAGTAAAAAATAATGGATTTTTAATCCATTGAAAATAGAATTACTCCTTAAACACTTGACCTAGAAAGTAATGAACTGGTTCTTGTATTTTAAAAGAGTGCTCAATTCCATCTAACATTGGGAATCGATCCGGAGAGGCCTTATATAGTCCACACCCTCATGGCTATATATTTTGGCATCCAAAACAACTTATTTCTTTGACTTTAGCCCTTTAGGACAAAATTTGTTGAGAAACTTTGCAAAGTTGCAAAAGTTGTCACTTTTGTCAACTTTTGCAATATTACTTTCCTTATTAACTATTTGATTCCCACCTACCAAAAAATGTGTAAAAACAATTTTAATGCCTTTTTAGGGCCAAATAACTTACTCCTTGCACTTGGTAGTGTTTTCCACATTCCTAAGATCTTTTCCACCTATTTAGGACACTTAAGGACTAAGTACAACCTAAGACAAAATAGTCTCACCCAACCCAAAAGTACAACCAACTACTCTAACAAAATAAAATCATTAGTCAAACTCACTATGAGTCCTTATTTATTCACTAACTTGGATAGAGTCAGTACAATCCAAAATTGGAATGAAACATGTACTTGGGTGCTTCTGCACCATTCTCCCTAAACAAAATAAATTAAGTCCCAATTTAAGAGATCAGGATTGGATCAATGCCCCTCTTTTGGAAATATTTTTCAAGTACCCATGTAGCCTCTTCTTTTTCCATGCCTTGCCACTTAATGAGGTTCTCTATATACACTTTGTTTTTGTTTTTTTCTTTTTACCCAATCTAGAGTTGAGAATGTTCCAGCCTATGGGTTTGGTTTGATTGGCCATTGAAAACTCTTTGCATCTTCAGTAGCACCAGACTCCTCTGGACTCTAAACTAGGATTGGGCCTTTTTAAGGTACCAAGTCAACTACATTAAAGACTAGAGAAAGACCTATATCTGAAGGAATATTCACTTTTTAAGAGTTGTTACCATACTTAGCCAATATAGCACAAGGTCCTAGTATTCTCATTTGGAGCTTGTCACGTACCCCTTTCTACAACCTTTCTTTGTTCAAGTGAACTATAAATATATCCCCTACTTTAAAATGAAGATCCTTCTTCCTCTCATTAATCCTTTGTTTGATCCTAGTTGTGTTATCCACTAGTGTCTGCTTCAGTGAATCATGAATCTCTTTTATAGACTGAGAAAAGTCTTGAAAAAATCCACTATTTGTTGCAATGGTACCTAGGTCTCAAAGTTTATAAATACCTCTTGGATGAATTCCATAAACCACTTCAAAAGGACTCTTTCCTGTGGTCCTATTTATAGTGTCATTGTAAGCAAATTTAGCTTGAGAAATGACATAGTCCCATGTTTGACCATATTCCTTGGTAATAAACCTTAGGAGACTACCCAAACTCCTATTTACAACCTCAGTCTATCCATATATTTGGGGATAGTATGCAGACCCAAAGGAGAAGTTAGTTCCAAGATTCGACTAAAAAGTCTTCCAAAAATGACCCATAAACTTAGAGTCCCTTTCTGACACAATTCTCAAAGGCAACCCATCAATCCTTATAACCTCATTGAAGAACAAATTAGTAATTTTACATGTGTCATGAGTAATTTTGTATGGTACAAACTATGCCATTTTACTGAATATGTCAACTATGACATAAATGCTATCACATCCCTATCTGATCTTCTGGAAACCTACTATAAAATCCATACTGAGACACAGACAAAATCTATTTGGAATGGGAAGAGGTTGGTACAACCCTTCATTAGATGAAGTTATCTTAGATTTTTGACAAACTATGCAAGTGTCCACATATCCTCTGATGTCCCTATTCATCTTGGGCAAATAGTAGTACCTGTGAACTAGTTCTAGAGTCTTATTCACTCCAAAATAACCACTAAGACTCCTATTACACTTTCATTAAATGAGGTTCTCCCTAATTGAACCTCTAAGCACACAAAGTTATACACCTATAAACAATAAACCTCCTTGAAGAGTATAATTAGATAATTCAATATGAAAATGGTTTTGGAACTCCTTACATATCTTATAAGTAGCTAAGAAGTCTTCATCATCAAGGTAAAGATCTTTAAAACCATTTATGACAATACTCCTTAACTCTACTTCTTGTAATGTCAACAACCTTCTACTCAAGGTGTCAGCAACTTTATTTTGTGACCCTTTTATGATTGATTGTGAAGGTACGAGCTTGCATATACTCTATCTATTTAATTTTCTTATGGCTAAATATTTCTTGTGAATTTAGGAAACTCAAAGCTTGTTTGTTTGATTAGACCAAAAATTCGTTAGGAAGAAGCTAGTGCCTCGATTTCCTAAAATCCTGGACTAATGCATATAACGCTAATTCATAAGAGGGGTACTTATTCTTAGCATCACTTAAATTTTCACTATGGAAATTCACTGGTATGTTCTCCTGACTTAAGGTTTCTCCAACAATTATGTTACTAGAATCAAACTCCACAGTGAACAACTTTTGAAAAATTGGTACAACCAAAATGGGTTGTGAGTCTATCTTCTCCTTCAAGGTTTCAAAACCCTATTTTATTTCTCATTCCACTTGAATTTTTATTTCATCCTTTTATGGTGTCCAAGAGTGGTGCACATATCTCACTGAACTATCTAATAAACTTCCTATAAAATTAGGCTAAACCATAGAAGCTCCTTAACTATGTTGTAGTTTTTGGTGTAGGCCAATTCTCTATCTAATCAACTTTTCTTGAATCCATATTCAAACTCCCTTGTGAAATAAAAAAAACCCAAGGTAGACTAGTTTTTGTTTCATGAACTCAAACATATCTAAGTTTATTGTTAGCTTCTCCTCATGCAATCTTTGCAACACAATGTATAAATTCTTAAGATGGTCTGCCTTAGTCTTACTAAAAATTAGAATGTCATCAAAGTACACTACAACAAATTTTCCTATAAAATCCTTCAAAAACTCACTCATTAACCTTGTGAAGGTGATAGGAGCATTGGAAAACCAAAAGGGCATGACCAACCATTAATATAAGCCTTTTGTGGTTTTAAAATCCATTTTGAACTCATCTCCTTCATTTGCCCTTATTTTGTGATATCCACTCTTGAGGTCAATCTTTGTGAAATACTTGGATCCTCTTAAGCAATCTATAAAATCCTCTATCCTTGGGATTGGGAATCTATATCTTATAGTCATCCTATTTATGGCTCTAGAGTTAGTACATCTCCACCACTTCACCCAATTTGTGTTCCAATTTGGATATTTTTCTCTCAAGAGTCTATTATTCACCTCTTGATCATCCACCTTCTTGGCTAACTCAGCATTGGTATCCATCGTAGATGAACTTACTGATTCACCTTCAAACATATATCACTCTAGCCCAAATCTTGTAGGCTCTGATACCAATCTGATAGGGTTAATATTGGGTTCCTCTTGGACCAATGACCCAAGACTCCACACTAGGTTTATATTTCTCAATAAACTCCTCTCACTCTTGTTACTTCACCTAGAAATATCGTACACCCAAAGATAACCTATCAAGTTCAAGATAATAATCACTCTCCTTATACTCTTCTAAACCAAAAAATCTCCCAAAACCTCCATCATCTAGCATATAACCTTGAAATGGTGTGGAGTTCATGTAATGTCTATCAAAATGGTGGACAAGATCCAACCAATCTACCCTTAACCTTCTTTCCCTCACTGATCTCTTAGATCTTTCCAATTAGGCCTTGCAACCCTTATAGCCCTTTATTATCCCCAATTCCCTACTTTTTTAGAATTAGATTTTCAAAATTCCAAAGAATCTACCAAAATAATTCCCATTCTAGAAACCATTTTGGAATTCTCCTAATATTTTATAGGTCTTACCCTCCCATGGATTCTGTACATGCCCTAAACAAAACTGAGCTTTTTCTAGGTCTTTATAAGGCTTCAGAGACCAACCACTGGTTCAAGTCTTTGAAAATATTCAAAATGGATTTTAAAAATTCTCCTAGAGCCATCCACACATTTATTAGGCACCAAATAACGTCCATGAATCATTTTTTTGATTCAATCCTTCATCCCCTACAAGTATCAACTCACTATTGCTTGTCTGCACCTAGATGGGTTACTGAATAACTCATCTAGGGAAAGACTTAAAATTCAACAAAAAACCTCCTCTTACATCTAATTGATATGGTACATTGTACATAAGATCCATTCTCATATCCCAAAGATCCATGATAATTCCATCATGGGATCTCAAGAATGAAGCATCATTTCTTAGACTATTCTGTACAGGTTAGTGAACTAGAAAAACCTAAAAGATTTACAAAACACCATCTAAACTACATCAGAAACACACAAAATATATAGAAACAAACAAGTAAAAGTCTAAAATGCTATTTTTAATAAAAAATAGTGGATATTCAATCCACTTAAAATAGAAGTACTCCAAAAACACTTGTCTAAGATAGTAATGAAATGGTTCTTGTATTTCAAAAAAGTGTTCAACTCCATTCCACCTTTGGAATTGAGCCTGAGGGGCCTTATATAGTCCAATCCCTCATGGTTAAATAGTTGGTTGTCCAAAACAACCACTTTCCTTCACTTTGGCGCTTTAGGACAAAAGTCATTGAGGAAATTTGCGAAGTTGCAAAAGTTGTCATGACAACTTTTGTCAACTTTTGCAATATTGCTTTTCCTATTAACTATTTAATTCCCACCTATCAATAAAGGTGTAAAAATAATTTTAATGTATTTTTAGGGTCAAATTAACTTACGCCTTTCCCTTGGTATTATTTTCCCACATCCTAAGTTATTTTCTACCTATTTAGGACCCTTAAGGACTAAGTACAATCTAAGACAAAATAGGCTCAACCAACCGAAAAGTAAAACCAACTAGTCTAACAAAACAACATCATCACTCAGACTCACTATGTGTCCTTATTTCTTCACTAACTTGGCTAGAGTCACTACAAGCCAAATTTGGGATGAAACATGTACTTGGGTTCTCCTACACCAATTTGGTCAATTTTTCTTATTTTAGTGTGATTATTTTCTAGTCAATTGGGTGTATTTCGGATCAATAATATTTCTTTCTCCTCATAATGAATCTATATTATAAGATAAATTGTACCATTTAAAACCTTCTCCTAAGTAAGATTTTTATTATAGTTGTTTTCTTTTCACTAAATCCTTATACGATTTCTATTTATGTCTAGAAACAAGAACCCATTCTTAGTGTTTCTTACTTAATTTCTACTCAAAAATAGCTTTCTTATACCATGTTTTTTAGTGTTAACATGTAAACACTCCTTGGGATATTTGAGTCTAAATTTGGACACTTATAGGTGTTTCCCATAGTCATGATATGAATATTACATTCGACATCTTGAGGACTTTATATGTTTTGTTTTCTTAAGAAGCAATCAAGGGTATGTTGCGCATCGCAATTTTGAGTGAAGATATGAATCTCTAATCGAGAAGGGTCAAATTCCTATGAATGTCATCTTGCATATTCCTAAATATGTCTTAAAAGATATGTTATGGTGAATCACCTCCCTTAAAATAGGTTGTTTGTGAAAGTTTTTCATCTCTCCTTTCTTCAAAACCCCTATATGAAGAGTTGGCTTCAAAAATCCTAGACATTGTTTAAAAGGGCTCATCATGTCCCACTCCTGTAAAAATTATTCACTTCCCCTATTTAGGATGTAACCTCTTACGGATCCATAATGTCATTAAGGACTATAAAGGTTGTATTTATTTTATTGGTAATTGAAGACATGCATAGATCATTGGGACTTGTATATTATAAATACAACTCCAATAGGTGCAAGTGCAAGAAAATGTTTTTTTTTTTATCATTACTTGTTAGTCTATTTATATTGTTTATAATATAATATATTAAGTATTAATTTCCATTTCTTGCAGTGCCTTAAACAATCATGTATAGATAATCCTTTTCTAACACATTCATATGATGTTCACTAATAATATCTAGTGCAAGTTGTTGTTTAGGAGAAATTTGGTAATTAGTGCGTGTATTAACTGAATGATAAAAAATTCCACTACTTTCCAACCTAATTTATGATATAAACTATAAGACATATTCATCTAATACATTATAAATGGTCCTCCCATTCTATGGGTAATTAAAATTTAAATGACATCTCCCTAAGACCTCAACTTCACTTATATTAAACTTATTTGTGGGGCACATCTGAGATGGTAATTCCCTTTCATATAACTACGCAGCTTTTTATATTGACCATTATCATCATTACTCTCATTGTTTTTTCTAGTGTTGCAACATTTGGAAACCCAACGGTATGCCAAGATAAGTAACTTGTAGCTTTTAGTATTTTCTACTTTCCAATTATGTCTTCTTATGTGCTGCCTATGTCTTTCAAAATATTGTGAAAAGGTTTGTACATAATAATTCACTCCAACAAAAATTATCAAACTTTACGCTATTTTCATGTGGAATATTGTGGAATTGTAGATAAACATTAACAAATGTCTTATATTTCCCCCTTTTTAATTTATTTGTCCTACATCCCGCATTAAATAAAATCAACTGAGTTGATTCAATGAGAGAAATAATTATATCTCTCATTGTTACTATGTATATACATTAATATAAGTGATACAAAGTTCCTCTTGATTTATTTATTTTGTTATCTTATGGAGAAGCTTCTTACAAACATTGAGAGAAATGAAGGTTTTATTGGAAATCACAATAGATGATTTCTACAATATATGGCATGCCACATGTTCTCATATGTCCTAATTAATTATAAATCCCATTATGAATTTCTAATATGCTAGGAAAGAATTGTCATCAGTTGTGCTTACAAGTTCCAATCATTCTAAAATTTTTGTATTGCTCTCTAATATATTCTCCAAATTTATGCATATTTTGAAATGAATTTGAGCACAAGTCTCCTGGAAATAACTAGTTGATAATCAAAATTAGCTCTCCATATTGAAATAATTTGAGGATTGTGAGCATTAAGCTAATTGTCATTTGTTGTGGGCTTGTAAGATACAGTTTATTTTCTATCACATGTTAAGGTAGAGATTAATTATTCTGACCATGGTGGTTTTTACTAACATTTGAAATTTGTACCTTTCTTCCTTAATAAGATATATTTTGTGCATTTGGTATGGTGCTACACATTATTTAAAATGTATTCATAGTTTAAGAGATAATCGACCAACAACATCTAAGTAGTGTAGAGCAGACAAGGATCATCTCCTATATTACAAAGTTGTTTGTTAGCTCTATCACTATGAGAACATGAATTCCAAGTAAAAGACATATTTATCAAAGTAAATTTTAGGTTTTCTATATTCTTCTTGATTCTTTGAGTCAATCTTATCCATGGTGAGCGCATTTGGTATCCATATTAAACCAACAAAATCAGGTGAACCTTGATGCTCACATTCACATCTATAACACCAATTGAGTACATGTAGAAGATCTAAAAGGAATTATTCACAAAAGATTATAAATATTTGATGAACATATTAAGAGGTTAAATGTGGATTGTCGACAATATTCTGTACAAACTAATTTCTTGAATATTGAGAACTTCCTAGTAAATTGGATAGAAATAAATTTTGTACACCAAAGCATTTCATATCCATTGACATTCATGTGAGGAATAGTGTTTGTCTCCCTAATTAGTGGACCATGGTTATCTATCCCATTAGATATTTGTTCCAATATAGTCTTGTACCCCAGGATGAGGCCCCAAAATGCATAATTTGATTTGTCAATTGAGAATTAGGAACATTTTCTTGAGCTATTCTGAAAGGGCATATAATGTTTGTGGTATTTTTTCATGGAAAATCGCTCTCATGAACATTGTTGTTGTCTTTTGACTAAGATATTTAAATAATTCCCCATCTTGTTGATGTAGGAGCATCTTGGGATCTTGGTAACCTTGCATCATCAAAAACTATTTGTTTTCCTATTTTTCTTGTTTGATTTGTTTTTCTGTTTATTTTTACAATCATTTTTTGTATATTCTTTGTGGCTTTGATCCTTATTGCATGTTTGTGGCATCGTTTTGTACCTTCTCTTAGGTTCACACATCATTTGGTTACTTCGTGTATGAGATCTTTCTTATTCTTGGAGGAATATCTTCTTCTTCATGATTTCTAGCTAGTTTCTGGTGTTTCTGATCTTATGAAGGTTTTCTCGATCGACAAAGCTTAACAACGCATTTCTTGATTGTGTTATGTATTTTTCTGACCTATTTGAGGGATCACGATTACTATTTAATTCATTGCAGGAAGGTCATTATGATTTTGGGTCTTACCCTATTTTTTGTAATATTTTTTCCTTTCATTGGGGGATGTAATCTTTCTTTGGTGAGTAGATGTTTGTGAAGGATTTATATACTCTTGTAATTTGTTTCCTTAAGGGAGGACCAAAGAAAGAATAGAATATAAATCTAGCACTTGTAGAGATTGTATCTATAGATTAGACGGAAGAAAGTACCCATAGAAGGTTCATGTATTTGTAATTATAGATCATATAGAAAGATAACTTGTTGAAGGTTCTGAGAAGGCTTGTATGCATGGAATGTATTATTATTTATAGTAGTTTCTTGTAACTAGTTTATAATAATTAGAAGGTTGATATTGCATTGATTCCTTGTTCTTTGAAGTCTTCTATTGTGTGTCTCTTTCCACAAGGATTTTTTTGAACTCGATGAGATCCTGCTATCCTTGGCTGCATCAAATGGTATCATAGCAAGGTTATCAACCTAGGATTTTCTTGTAGGTTGGTGGAAGAGAGCATCCAGCCTACAAATACTAAAGATTGTGAAGATGGACAAATGAAATTGTAGAGATGGAGAAAGGAATGAAGATTCATGTATGTCTTGGATATGTTGAGACAAATTGTTGCTAGATCTGAAGTGGTGGAAAAAGATCAGAGGAGAGGAAAACACATTGATGATACAAATGATGAAGGCACAGATGAACAAAATCAGGAAAATAAAGAAGTGAACAATGAGCAACAACCGAAGTTGAATCAAGAAGAAAAGAGTTTCATCCGAGTGTTCGCCAATGTGAATAAGAGACCTTGTTTAAACCAACGTGACTATCATGGTAACCTTGATTAAGATAAATTGATATAGTGGATCAGAGTTATGGGAAGTTACTTTGAACTTGAAGGAACCAACATGGAGAAGATGGTAAACTATTCATGCACTAAGTTAAAGGGACATGCATCTTTGTGATGGCAATATTTACAGATAAATCAACAAATAAGGGGTAAAGAAAATATCCTATCTTGGGATATGATTGTGAGTAAATTAAAGGATAATTTTTATCCGAGGATTACCAAGTGAGTCTATTTTAGAAGTTGCAGCACTTGAAGAAGAGGGACTTAAGTGTTAAGAGTTATACTGAGAATTTTTACAAGCTAAACATCAGATCCTACCATGTATATGATGAAGATGAACAAGTTGCTTAGTACCTTAATGTTTTAAGATTTTTAGCACAAGATGAAAATAGACTGATATAGGTTAATAGTATGGAAGAAACATACAAGTGGGCTTTGAAGGCTGAAGAAAAGTTGAATCAAAAGCATGAATAAAGGCAAAGTGGTAGAGGAGAAAAATTTCAGACATGTCAATCTAGTAATAATGTTGGAGGAGGAAGATCTACTGCAGAACAGGACAATAGCGAGTTAGAATCTAATGATAATGATCGCTACAAGAGGAATAACCAAGGTTCTTGTCATAATGAAGGAAAAAATAATGGTGATAGAATAAATTTTAGTGGCACTTGTTTCAAATGTGGTAAAGCAGGACATAGAACCTTTGAATGCAAGCAAAGTAACTATGATAAGAAGATAGAAAGTAGTAGGCGAACAACATTTGCAGATGAAGAGTCCTCTAGATTAGTACAATATAATCAATTAGAGGATGGAGAAACCTTGATAATTCAGAGAACTCTATACCAAAGAGAACAAGATATGGAGCCATTACAGAGGAAGAACTTATTTTGAACAAGATGCAAGGTGCAAGATAAGGTGGGAAAAAGTATGATAGGCAGTGGAAGCTTCGATAATCTTTCCTTAGAGGAGTTGGTGGAAAAATTGAAGTTGCAGAGATTGAGGCATCATAATCCTATCAAATCACATGGATATAAGATGAACACAAGGTATTGATAAGTGAACAATGCGTAGTTAAATTCAAGATTGGGCAGTATTAAGATGAAATTTTGTATGATATTATGTTGATGGATGTGTGTCATTTCTTTTTTTTTAGACCATGGGAGTATGAATGGAAAGCTATAAATGATGGTAGGAATAATTTATACACCATTGAATGTCAAATGGAATGAAGAGAAATTGGTTACCTTTAGAAGAACCCCTTAAGAGTGAATTGTGTACCAGTACTCAAATTTATTTAGTGGATAGAAGAAAGTTCCTTAATGGCATGAGGCTTGATAATGTATATTTTTATTTAGTACACAAGCAGTCTAAGGAGGTTATGTCATAAGAATAATATCCAAAAAAATCACTAGATTGTTGAATTAGTATGCAAACATCATATCAAATAAATTTCCTAATTGATTCACACCTATGAGGAGTATTATCCAGTGTCTAGACTTGTTACCATGAGCTATTTTTCCTAACAAGGTAGCCTATCAAATGACACTAGCAGAGAATGAAGAACTCAATAGGAAAGTGAAATTTTTTTGCAACGAGGATTTATCAGAAAAATTCTGAGTCTATGTGTAATGCATGCAATGTTAGCACCTAATAAAGATGGAAAATGGAGGATATGTACCAATTCTAGAGCCACCAATTGGATCACAATCAAGTGTTGATTTCCTTTTTCAAGGAAGGATGATTTAATGGGTTATTTGATTGGAGCTAGATATTTCACCAAGATATATTTGAAGAGTGGATATCATTAGATTAGATGTAGAGAAGATGAGTGGAAGACCACATTCAACACAAATGAAGGATTGTATTAATCATTGGTAATTCTTTTTGGATTGTCTCATGCACCAAGTACTTTTAAGAGGTTGATAAATGAAGTTCTAAATAAGTTCTTAGGTAAATTTTTAATTATGTATTTGAATGATATCTTGATTCTTAGTAAAAGAAAAAAAGAATTAGTTGATGCAAGTTAGACAAGTATTGCAGAGGTTAAGAGAAGAGAAGTTGGTAATCAAAATCAAGAACTGTAATTTTATGAAAGAAGAGTTAGTATACTTGGGATTTATAATATCTATTGAAGGATTGAAGATGGATCCTGAGAAAGTGAAAGCCATTGTTGAGTGGCCTACGCTAAAGAATGTTAGAGAGGTAACATCATTCCTTAAGATGGCTAGTTTTTACCAAAAGTTAATCAAAAACTTTAGCTCAATTTTTTGACCGATGATATTACTAAAATCAACATCTATCTGATTCTATCATTATATTACTAATAATAATTGATGCATATTTATATTTATAAACTACAACCATCTCCTCAAGGAGAATGCAAAAGTACATTAGTACATCATTATGAAGATAGATATCATGATGCAATGAATAATAGTAATTATCTTATTGCATGAAATATGAAACTACAAAGAAGATACATCACCATCTATAAAGATCTCAAACAAACTCTAAAAAATCAACGAGAAAAATATTTACCACCCAACCATGTGGATTCAAAAAGGAGTGACATAATGATACACACATAGGTTACCACAAGGAAATTCCCAAGATACCACAATAAACAAGAAGATACCAGAGGCAAGCTAGAAGGCAATGAAAAGAGAATCCTACGAGACATACAAAATAATGTCATCAAATAGTTTCCCTCTAACTTTCATTATATTGTCAGTCTCTCCAAGCCCCAACCCTCAGCTGAGAACTGATGTGGAACTGAAAACCATTCCTAAATACAATGAAGTTGACTTTCCAGATCAACACCCCCATAGACAACAAGGCCTTCTCTATCCCATAAATGGTCTACATGGGATTTCTCCTTTCTATGGGTGAGGAAATACAATTATCTTGAGTAAAATATAAAACCAAACAAAGTTCATTTTATTATATTATCACTTGATTACCACTCCATAATGGGTTATCCTAGTCTAACAACTTTGGGCCTCGACCCCCATTGCAAGTCACTCTCCTAGAAATGCTCCAAGTAAACATTTCCCTATGCTCCAAAAAAATCAAAGGAAATAAACATCATAAAAACCTAAAATATTCACCAAATCCAATAAACCAAAAATCCAATTTTGGAGCATAAAACTCAAAATCATCAATAAGATCCATAAATACCATCACTATGATAAGGATATCAAAACCAAAAATATATACACATCACCTTGAGAAATTTGAAGGGACTTCTCTCTAGGTTCCAAAATAAAATCCATAGTATAAATACAACATAACTCAAACATTTGTCCTTTTTGGATCTATTGCATCAAGTAACATAGTACACTCATCATCAAATTGTCAATAAAATAATCGAACATAAAATACCCTAGAAAAAAACATACTCTCAAGTGAGTTCAATTACATAATAGGGCCTCAAATCAAAATGATAGAATAAAACACAATACAACAATCGTATGAGATCATCAAAACATTATCAAGCAAGAAACAAGACAAAATTAAATAATCTACACAACCATGATTCAATGAACAAGGTTGCATCAAAAAATAATTTATTTAATTATTGTATATAACCACATGATATTATTCAAATAAACATCTATCTGATTCTATCATTGTATTACATATAATAATCGGTACATATTTTACACATATAAGTCACATCCATCTCCTCAAGGTGAATCCAAATTTAGATGAATACATATCAAGATACAATAAATAATAATAATCATCTTGCTGCATAAAACATAAAACTAAAAAGAAGATGCATGACCATTCTAAAAGATCTCAAACAAACTCTAAAAGCCCATTGGGAAAAATATTTGCAACCCAACCATGTTTAACCCTAAGGTCCACTCCCTTCAAGAAAGGAGATAGACATAAGGCCCCATAGCACACAAGAAAACTCAACAAGGATGTAACCCAAAAATAGTGAAACACATAAGCAAACCAAGCATAAAATAAAAAGGTTTCTAAGGGATACAAAAAGGGGTAACATAAGGATACATACAGGTTACCACAAGAGAAACCCCAAGATACAAAAATTTAGAAGAAGATACTAGAGGTGATCCACAACGCAATCTAAAGATAATCCTAAGACACATGCAAGAGAGTGTCATTGCACAGTTCCCCACTATGCTAGTTTATCCTAGCTGTCTCTTTAGAACCTAGCCCCCAAGTGATAACTCATGTGGAATTGAAAATTTTTCATCAGGTCAAGGAAGTCAAATGTTTAGATCAAAATCCTATAAATGAGCAAGCCTTCTCCATCTCATTCATGATCCACATGTGATTTCTCATAGCTACGGGCGAGGATACACAATTATCTTGATTAGTATGTAGAAACCAACCCAGTTCATTTATATTTTATCACTTAATTACACTTCCATAAATGGGTTATCTAGGTCTAACAACCTAGGGCTCTCACCCCTATTGTGAGCCACTCTCCAATAAATAATTGTACTAAACCATTCCATATGTTGTTAATAGAAATCAAAGGCAATAATCATCAAATAAACCTTAAATATTCTTCACATCAAAGAACCCAAAAAGCCAAGTTTAGAGCATAAAAACTCGAAATCATCAAGAGGATCCATAAATGGCTTCAAAAAGAAAGGGTTATCAAAATTTATAAAAAAAAATAAAATAAACACATAATGTTGAAAATCTCAAATGAACATCTGTCTAGATTCCAAAACATAAAAAACAATTAAGATACAACATAACTCATACATATGTTAGGATATTTGAATTCATTCCATTAAGTAACATAGTACACTCATCTAATAGTAGTTTATTTCTATGACCGACAGTGCTAGTGTTTCAGCAGGAGTGGGAATGGGGACAGATGATGATGCAGATGTAGGTGAGGATAACAATGTTGATGGGGGAGGCTAGGCTTGGGGGGAGACCTTGGCTGTGGAGGATACTATGGAGGAATCTACAGAGCAGGCGGTCTCTATTGTATCTGGGGGGCTATGTTCCTTCTCACCTTGCGGGGGCTGATTGGCACTTAGAAAATTAAAAATCCTCCCTCTCTTCTTGAGAGGTCTGTGTGGTTTGAGGCCGTCGTCTTTGATGGTTCTTGAAAAGGGTATATGGGTAGATCATGCCCTATTCCAGATCTTTGTTTTATGTTTGGAACAACATGTGTATTTCTTAGAATGTTCACCCTCATTCTCCTTGGTGTCGCGGACTGTGGTGTGGGGAGATTCTCGCAGATCTCTATGGAAGAGTTAGGGGCGGAGCATATGGTGATTTGGAGAGTTGGTTCTACTTATGAGATGCCTCCCCATTTCTCCCAATGGAATCTTCTTTGTTCTTTCTGCCCTACTGGTGGTAGAGAGATATTTTTGGCTATAGAAGAGATGCCCAGATGTAGAGTTAGTGAATATTTTGGAGGGTGTTTCACTCATTTTGTGATGAATGAATGTCTAGACCATACTTGCGTAGTTTATCTCTTGTCCCATTTCATTGTGTTGACATTGGTTGTTTTTTGTTATCCCCTGTTGTTGGAAGCTTTATGTTGCAAGGATGAATCCCTTTTTTGTCTTATTTCCTCTGCACTATACTCCTATCAAGGTGGATTATAACCCTATTGAGGTGGGTGTCTTTCATGTGCTTCCTTGGAGGTGAAGTATTACTGCTCTTCAGTTCTCTTGTCCCTCTCTTCCTGTTGAGATGGAAGATTCTATTGAGGTGAAGGCTCAACCAATCGAGGTGGTCTGCAGTTGTTGGGAGGATATTTCTCATAGTGGTGTGTGGTCGCCTCTTTCATGTAGCCACATGAAAGCTTGCTGGAAATGGATGGGGGTTTTTTTATTGTAGACTAAGTGGGTTGTGCTGAAAGCCAGATCAGTGTTGGAGGTACCCCTTTGGTGCTAGAGGAGATCATATCTATCACTAACAAGGAGAAAGAGGGAAACTGTGATTTCTCCACTTTTTTTTCCTTTGCGTTGTTTGTTGTGTGTGGTTGGCTGGTGCCTGCGGATGGATGTTGAAAGTTTTCAAGGGTCCATTATGGAGGCTAGTTATTTTTCATTTGGGCTAAAGATTGGGTTTGGGGCTATGGTGCTCTTTGGTTTTGGTATTGTTGGTTTAGGGATCCATGTTAAAACCTGGGATTTCTTTATGGGGAGTTTCAAAACTCCAATTATTTTAATGGTGTAAATATTTTGCTTATTCTTTTGGCAGCTTGTGTTTTAGAGTCTCATCTTGGCTAGTTGTTGGCAGTTTACTGCCCTTGATCTGCTGGTTTGTAATGTTCTTTCTTTAGTAGAAGTTTCATTTTACATAGGTTTTAGATTCCTGCCAAAATGTGCTTGTAAAGGGTTTCGGGGCCCCTTCAAAACCTTCTTTTAACCAAAGAAAAAACATAGTACACTCATCATCAAAAAATTAATAAGTAACTCACTACGCCATCAACTAAACATATTAATGAGTTGACATTGAGTTGATAAGAAGTGATTTAATAGTGAGTTAAGTTGATTAAGAATTAGGAATACAAAGGTATTAAGGAAACACAAATAAAAAGAATGGTGTTATTTGGGCTATGATGAATTCAAGAAGATTACCTTGTCAAACCATCAATGAAAAAAGTAGAGTAAATGCTTGAAGGGATTGTTGACATTATGGTACCCCCTAAACTTGGATCATTTCATACATGAAGGAAAAACCCATAAGTCTAATATTTTATTTGAGATTCAATTGCACACTATTTTGAACTCTTGTTTCACTTCAAATATATCTAAGCTTATACCATCTAGTTTGGACAATGATGTAACTACAGAATAAAACTTGTTTTAGAAATTTTGTTAACTTATACTAATCTTACATTATATCTTACAGAATACATGCGTAGTCTACAAGAAATAACGTAATGCTTCCAGGAATATGGTAAGATTAATTCTATGTGCAAAGGGTTTATTTGTTTAATTGAAGGTATTACTTCTTGACATCTTCTTTATGAATATTATGTTTTATATGTTTAATATGTTTTGTACAACTTATTGAATATGGAAAAATTGATTGAGAAAATATATATTATTTTAATAAATAAAAATTTGTTAGAAGAAATATATTTTGTTATTTATTTCAAGAGGCATACTTTATTGTTTAATTAATAAATAATTAAATGGGCCCATGGTTTAGCTATTATATTAACCTATACCATACAAGTGGTACCCTCAGAAAGAACAAGTGATTACAAATATCTTTTAAGCCCATTCTCTAGTGAGGTTCGACTATTTCCATGACCATTCCCTGTATTGTGTCTTTTAATTCTCCTACATCCAAGATAAAAACTAATGGATTAGATGATAGACATTTGTTGACCTTATGCTATTGGTCTATGAACATAAATGTCTCACTTTACAAAACTTTAATGGCATGTATGGTAATGATCAAGTTTGTTATTAAAAAAAAATTCAAACTTAAATCGGATATTGCTTTAGCAAATTCTATTTGAATTTCTTAGTTATTAGGCTTGTATTTGGGGGTAAAAACACAGTAATCTCTCACCCTTTTATAAAGCAAAAGGTTAAAAAAATCAAAGTTGTTCAACTTCAATAGTATAAAAGTGACATTTATGTTTGGAATTTGAAGATGATGTGAACTAATTAAATGTTTTAAAATGGATGAATTTTATTATTAATATTTTTATTAATTTTTTGAAAAATAATTGATATGTTTTTTTTAATTTTTAAAGACAATTTTTTAGTTGCTGAAAAATACTAAACATTAGGGGTCTAGTTCCCACCAAAAAATTATATGTAAATAAATATTTTTTCCCCTATTTTCAAAATATGTTATAGATGACATATATATCTACTGCATGAAGAAATAAAAATTAGTTTTTGACATATAGTTTCTCTTTTATAACAACTCAAATTCCAACTCACCTGAAATTGACTATTTTCTTCTCCCGCCATATTTTTCATAACAAATCTATCCCAATCAAAAAAATAAATATTATATTCTTTAAGAGGACTCTCTCATCTAGTGCACCATATGTTTTTCAAATTTATTTAATATGATTTACTATTTTTTTCTTTCTCTGGGTCAACATGTATCTCCTTGACTATTAAAATACCTACTTGCCATATTTATTAACTAAAATAGACCATGTCTAATTAAAAGACTATAAAATATTTATGAGGATATTCTTGAGACTGATCTGTACAAAATGGTATTTTTGTATTTTTTTAAAAAAATATCATTAAAAATACTAAGAGTTATTAAAACGTCACTTTTCTGAAATAATTTTATTTTTATGGTAATTGGACTCAAAGTGGTACAAAATATGCATTTAATAGATATTTCCAATTGGAAAAGTTAAAGGAATTATCTAACTTAGCTATAATGAATCTATCTAGACCATATGTTTGATCAAATTTAATTTTTAGTTAGAAATACTAAAATTTAGTTGTGCTGATACGTTAGCCTAAAAGCTGACACCTCCTTGTGCTTTTACCCTTGGATTTGTTGTTTAAGTTAAAGAATATAAATTACCACAATGAAATTATCTATATTGGTTAGAGAACCTATAAGGTCAATTCTTATCTTAAATCTTTAAATTGGCTGGTTCCAAAAAAAATATGATATATAATGTTGCACATGCTTAGAATTCCTTTATTCAATCTCATTATTAATGGTATTGTAGAGAGGAATCGATATTGTGAGACGTCAATAGAAGAATATGTGGGTTGGTAAAGTCAAAAAATGACCTATTTAATTATTTATAACAAATGTTTAGAATATTTCAATGATGTGTTAGAATTTGTAATAGTTAGAACTTCTAGCATGTTGAAATCTGCTACCTTAACCACTAATGGCCATATTTATTTTTAACTTTTAATAAGTTAACATTATCAAATTTCCATAATCCATTTAAATTAATTATTTGCTTCTAGATTTGATTGTGTAAGTTTTTTTAGCATCAACATTTCTGCTCACACTCCGTGATCCATCATCAGGATGAGAGAGAGGGCAAGAATTGTAAAAATAAGATGGAGACTAAGCCTCACTCAAAAGATGTAGAAAAGGAAGGGGAAGAGAGGAAATGTAGAAGCATCCTCTGCGTGTGCTCTCTTCCCCTTCCTTTTCTACATATTTTGAGTGAGGCTTAGTCTCCATCTTATTTTTAAAATTCTTGCACTCTCTCTCATCCTGATGATGGATCACAGAGTGTGATCCAAAACGTTGATGCTAAAAACACTTACACAATCAAATCTAGAAGCAAATAATTAATTTTAATAATTTTTTGAATATGGAATCTCTTTACTAAATTGCCTTAATAACTACTATGGAAACCCCTTATATTGAAACTTTCCTAATGTATAATTGAAGACAACTTTATAATCTTCTCATTGCTTTATTATTCATTGTTTATAGGATTTTTATTGATGCACATTCCTCCCTAATGTTCTTAAGTGAATTTTTATTAAACATCAATTTATAAATGGGTTAAGGTTTCTTCTAAATATAGCAAAACAATTAATCTTAAATCATTTGTTTGGTGCAATATTCTATTTTAGTCTATGTACCATTTAATATATGTAAAAGATAAATAAAGGTAAGAGCATTTAAGTATTTATCTCAACCTTTTTAATTTTTAATTTATTGTAATATGAATCATGTTGTATTTATAATGTATTGATAAAATAAGAGTAAACTAGATGTCATTAACCAATGCAAAAATAGTAAAAATATATAACATCAAATGTTGTTCCTTAGGATATAAAACCTACATACTCTCTGAAATAATTTAGAAAAAATGGTAAACTAATTGTCACCTTACATAGTATAATGTCCTTAAGACATTTTAGGGCCTCCAAAATCCTCTCAAAAATGGTGATAGAGCCCATTTCTTCCATTTTCAATTTTCATTGATCTAGAATAGTTTTCCTTTTTAATTTCTATGAAGTGTGGTAAGCTTGATTTATATTTTTCTCCTTAAATCTTAGAGTGGAAAATTATCTTAAATTATCCAAGAATATTTTCATCACCTATTTCCTAAATGACATTTCTAAGGGTCTTCCAAAAAAGAATATGATGTAGCACTCTAAAGGTTCCTGGATCCAATCCCTGGATTATGAAGGGCTCCCCTTTAGGTGTAGGAGATGTTTCAAAACTAGTCATTTGGTTGATCAGTGTGGCTTGGAGAAGATTAAAAAAAAAGCCGCTTCTTCGTGGAAGGGGGCTTCTTCACAACATTACACTGTTGGGATGACTTTGTCTGTCTGAAGCTTTTATCAGGTGGTTTCTTCTTCTCTGGAGGTTGCTGAGGTAAATGAGCCTCTTGTGTCTGGTGTGGTCTCTTCCCTGGGTGAGGTCTCACCTTTGTCTTCTTCTGCCTCTATACCTGCGGTGACTCTTTGTACCGAGAATTGTGTTCGAGTCTCTGATGGAGGTGAGGTTGTTGCTTCTCTTTCTAGAAATTCTCATTTGTTTTCTTCTTGCCTGGTGGATATGAGCTCTCTTGCTATACCTGTTACATTGGCTATACCTGGCCCTTCTTTGGCACCTTCTCCCGGTTCTCGAGATTTGCTGGGTCTGGCCAACATGGTGGATGTTGGGTGGACTGATGTGAAAAGGAAAAAATCAAAACATTTTCCCATGTTTGTTATGGCCCTCTAATCCTGAAAGGGGAAGAAATGACCCTTCTTGTGGCTTTGGGTGTTGGCTACTGGCTATTCCTCTTATTGGATGAATATGGGTTGTTGGACTTGCATGTCTTATTTTTTATGGCAGTGTTGATGGGTTTCATGTTCTCTTTTTCTGTGGCCATGGCTTTGGCGTGTTTCTGTCTTTTTTCCCATTTTTTTTTTATGTAAGGACCTATAGCTATATCTTAAGCTTTGTATCGGGTTTCAGGCACCCTTTAAAACATGTTTTACTTAATCAAAAACAATGGTGTGCTAATTGTTAATAATATGAGTCATCTTGGACTCAATTTTATGAATTCTACTTTATATGTCGCTTTTGTATGCTTGTTTCTTAGACACAAAATATTCATGTGAAAATTAGTAAACATGGTAACATAGATGTTAACCCAACACTAAACTTCATATTGAGAGTACGTGACAACCTACATTTCATTGGGATACACCCAGCAAGACATTATCATGTATAAAAAATCCTAAAAGATCCTCACATGGGATAAAAAGCCTCAAATAGTCCTATCTGTCTTGCAAACTGTGCATTGACAACCTCATTTAAACATCAAGATTGAACAACATAGTTGAAACAATGGTTAATAGCTATAGGAAGTACCTTTTTTTTCCTTTTTATTTAAATAGTGATGCATTTTTTGTTATGTTAATTTATGTGGGCATTACATCATTTCTCTTTTTGAGATGAGGTTGTGTTTCCCACAAGGTTTTCTCCTTTTATATATTTTAAGAGAAATTTTTACATGAGTACCTACCTTGGCCTAGTATTTCAGAGTCATTGTCTTGCATAGAATTATTCATAATTCACACTTAGGATGTGTTAATGTAAATACTCATTGTACATTCTAGTTAGCTTATCACCTTTCAAAGATTAACTTATTCATACTTATCTTATTATTTTTCAAAACAATTCATAATAATTTATTACTTAATAGCATTAGAACATGTGTCCTCATTAATTGAAACACCTATTGCATGCATACTTGCCACTTGGTCTCACACTCGTCAAGTGAACTTAGAAGTGTTGCACCTTTAAAAAGATATTCAAAGTTTAACTTCTATGCTCTCGACTCTTTTTCATTTCCTATGTATACAAGGGTAATCATTGTATTATACAATCTTTATTTTATTTTAATAGAGAAATTATTTTTCTCAAATGATTCAATTTAGAGGGTTATCACTTCATCATTTCAAATATTTATTGATTCTATCATTGCCAACATGTATAAAAAGACATGATTCAAATATTAACATTTAGAAATAGGAGGTAATGTAAGAGCTCATGTTGCCAATGTTACTAGCCTCGTTATGGATGGGAAAAAAATATTTAGGAGCTAAAAGGATACCTACATCACCATGAAGAACTTTATCAAATACAATGAAGGTGATACTCTCATCATGAAGAAAAAGAATGGTTGCACGGCTAATTTGGTTAAAGAGCTATGGGAAATAGTTTTGATAGTGATTATCCAATACTACTTGCTCGATGTTAGATTCACCACTGTACACAGAAACCATTTTGTTCTTCTTAATTATTTTCACAGTAAGGTCCATATTTCTATTCCTTTTTACCTTTTATCTTCTTTGTCTATTAGTATTAAAGAGCATGATAAAAACCCCAAAAACATTATTTTACACAAGGGTTTCATTTTATTGATTGTGGAACATTGAAAATTTCACCCCTTCCCTTCCAAACTAAAAAGAAAAGATTTCTGTATTTTTGCGAAGGAGGATGAGGAATTGAAGAAAGAAGAATTGGAAGAAAAAAATGGATTCTTAGATGGTATCTCTTGACAAGGAGAGCCTGATTACTAAAATATCTAATAAGAAGATCCCAACTAATTTGAAAACCAAAAATGCTAACTCTCCTTTGTCTCCCCATGATGGTTCTTCTCACTAGAGTCATTTTGTCCATATGGTCCTAGATACAATAGAGTTGGGCCCTAGCTCTTGTAGGGAAGATCATCCCCCTTTCCCTTGTGAGATTCCTCTTTGTTAATGTTCTGGTAGCTTTGAGAGATATCATTCATACCTGTGATGCTCTTGTTTTCTATTTTTCAGGAGATGATTCCTTTCCTTTTGGGTGTTGCTTTCATTCTTAATCTTGTGGTTGCAGAACGTTGTTGAATGGTTTTATCATTATATGGTGTTTGTTAGATTAAGGAAGTATGGTGTTTTTCACCGTACGGTGAGATTGCAGTACGATGGAGGTAAGATTGTCGTACGATGGTAGTAAGACTACAGTACGGTGGAAAGTGGAAGTAAGACTGTAGTACAGTGGAGGTGAGACTATCGTACGATGGTAGTAAGAACCATACGGTGTTGAAGTATGTGTTTGCACCGTACGGCAGAAAGTCATCGTACGGTGAAGAGAATGAAAAGAGGAGTTCCCGTATGGCAAGGAGACTCCTGTATGATGAAGGTTGGAGGTATGGTGGAGTGATGTCGTACGTCCATAGGGTGTGTCAGGTGTGCCGTAGGTGCCAAGTGCTGGGTACTGTAGGTTTCGGGTAGTATGTGCCAATACGGAGTACAACGGGCACGAGTATGTGGTGTGAAGCAGAGTTGGTTGACTGTTCTGAACTGTGACCGTTGACATACTGAACTCCATAACAAATTGCATAGTGTATAAATGTATGCGAGATTCATTGATAGAGAAGGCTAAGTCTGTGGTTAACAGTAATGGTTGTATTACTGTAGAGGCTGCGAGGGCTAAGGCTATAAGCCTGAAGAACAGTGTCATAGTGGTAGAAGTTGGGTTTATTGTAAAGGCAATCTGAGCCCGAGTCTATTATTTTTATGTAATGTATTGGTTACTGTAATATGAAGGGGTGACACTCTGGTTCTTGGCTGGTGGGTTTTTTCCCGAAAGGGTTTCCCACATAAATCTCTGTCTCATGTGTTTTATCTTGTGTGTGTCTTTATTTTCTCTGTTCTTATTTTTCCTATGCATCTCAGATGTAGATTTGATCTTTATATATTTTCCACTATAAATTGACATTTGGAAGGTGTTTCCGCAAATAGCTTTCCTAACAAGTGGTATCAGAGCCAGACCCATTACCATTATTTTGTTGGATAGGGTTGGTTGTTTGGGTAGGGTTGATCGTTGGTGTCAATTTGGTTCCAGTGGGAGTTCGTGAAGTGTTGATCTTGCAATTGAGATGGTGGGTACATTAGGGAGAATAAAAATTGAAAAGTTTAATGGCACAAAATTTGAGTTGTGGAAACTTAAAGTTGAAGATATGTTGGTAGACCAAGATCTATGGACTGCTGTGTCTGGGAACAAGCCTTCAGACATGAAGCAGGAAGATTGGGATCTGGCAGATCGAAAGGTGAGAGGAATGATATGATTGACACTAGTAGATAGTGTTCTGTTAAACATCTATGAGGAGAAAACTACACATTCTTTGTGGAAGAAATTGGGAGATATTTATCAGGGAAAATCCTTGGTAAACAAGCTCTTCCTGAGAATGAAATTGTACTCTTTGAAGATGGATGAAGGAACTGTTGTGGCTGGTAATTTAAACATGTTCAATATGGTGATTGCACAACTGACATCTGTTGGTGTGTCCATAAGTGAAGAGGAGCATTGCATGTTGTTGTTGAGTTCTTTGCCTGATTCGTGGGACCATCTTGTGATGTCCATTGGAAGTACGACTAATCAGTTTAAAATGGATGAAGTAGTTTCCACACTTCTGTTGGAGGAGATGCAGAGGAGATCTTCTGAGGTGGCTAAGGAGGCTCTTTTTGTTTGAGACCAATCGAAGGACAACGGCAAGAAGAAATGCAAAGAAAAGTGCTGGAATTGCGGGCAAACTGGTCATATCCGAAAGGATTACAAAGAGAAGAAGAAAAAGAAAAAAGTGGAGAGTTCTTCTGATTCTAAGTCTTCTGATAGTGACAGCAAAGATGCCAGTGGTGCTTCTTTGACTAATCGGTCATCTGATGATGACCGGTTGGAATAATTCAATCTTCATGTGGAAGATAGTGGTCACGATGCCATGTGCGACTTGACACTACAATACGGTAGGAGTTGTTGGCAGTGACATACGTGCTATGTGTAACTCATCACCATAGTTTAGTGGGAGTTGTTGGTAGTGGTGTAGCAAATGTTTTTCATCAATATTGCAGATGGTGGAAGGTGAAACCCTGATGTGGCAGAAGGGTCTTTTCACATTTGCTGAAATACCGATAGGAGATGTTTTTCTTCATATGACTAAAGATGTTGACATCTTGAGGGCTCAACAGGGTCCTCGGTTAAAGGTGTGGATTCTGGTTTCATGGTAGCCATATTGAGTAACTCCGTACTTCATTATGTGAGAGATTGTTAGATTAAGGAAGTGTTGTCTGACTTTAAGTCACTCATTTTTTTGGCAATATTGGTCAGTCTGGTCAGTCATGAGTCTAGGTCTAAGTCACTATAGGTAAGTGATCTTTGCCATATTTCCCTTCATCTGCTTTTTGATCTAAGCCAGGGGGGATATTTTCAAGGTCTTGGGTAGGTTATAGCACCCAATCTGGCAAAGATTATGATCTTATAATTGATGATCTTTACAGCAGAAGAACGATTGGTGGTCATGGCATCCAAGAATTCAGAAAGTCTCAGAAGAAAGATCTGTGGTGGTACTTATGGCTTGGCAACTCCCTAGTTCTTTGTTCTGATCTCTGTGCTGTGGTAAACCCTGGAAACCCTAGATTTTCCAAGTGCTAAATGATATGATAAACCCTAAGTCTGGGCGCGTTCTTTTTCTCAGTTACTTTTTCTAGCCACTTAATACATGTGCTTATTTGAAGTTGCATAATCGTGATGCCCTGAGAGAATATACCTTTTGCTTCCCTGACTTTGCGTTTGCACTGTGTCGCGTGATCGCCTAACACTTACGAATATTTCTTCTGCATTCTGAGACTTAGCACCTTTTCCTCAGTCGGGTAGTCACAGGATGCTGATATCATAAGGCTCTGTGAAACATGGGACCCACTCCTCAGTCGGGTGATCGCAGGATAATTTCAGCAGTTATCAA
>MU223387.1:2402999-2457446 GCA_018584345.1 Thuja plicata
GAGGGCAGTGATTGAAGATATACACTGACCCATTTGTTGGTGACATCCTTTTGTTCTCTCACCTTGGGTGCTAAAAGAGTCAGAGATTATAAATCTAACGGGAGGACAAACTGTCAACCAACAAGAAGTACGGTGTTTTTCACCGTACGGTGAGACTGCATCACAGTGAGACTATAGTACGGTGGAGGTAAGACTTTCGTACGATGGCAGTAAGACTGTAGTATGGTGGAAAGTGGAAGTAAGATTGCAGTACGGTGGAGGTTAGACTGTCGTACGATGGTAGTAAGAACCGTACGGAGTTGAAGTATGTGTTTGCACCGTATGGAAAAAAGTCACTATACGGTGAAGAGAATGAAAAGAGGAGTTCCCGTACGGCAAGGAGACTCCCATACGATGAAGGCTGGAGGTATGGTGGAGTGATGTCGTATGGCCGTAGGGTGTGTCGAGTGTGCCGTAGGTGCCAGGTGCTGGGTACTGTAGGTGTCAAGTAGTATGTGCCAATACGGAGTACGGCTGGCACGAGTATGTGGTGTGAAGCAGAGTTGGTTGACCATTCTGAACTGTGACGGTTGACATATCGAACTCCATAACAAATTGCATAGTGTATAAATGTATGCGAGATTCGTTGATAGAGAAGGCTAAGTCTGTGGTTAACAGTAATGGTTGTATTACTGTAGAGGTTGCGAGGGCTAAGGCTGTAAACCTGAAGAACAATGTCATAGTGGTAGAAGTTGGGTTGATTGTAAAGGAAATCTGAGCGTAAGTCTATTATTTGTATGTAATGTATTGGTTACCGTAATACGAAGGGGTGACACTCTGGTTCTTGGCTGGTGGGTTTTTTCCCGAAAGGGTTTCCCACGTAAATCTCTGTCTCATGTGTTTTATCTTGTGTGTGTATTTTTTTTCTTTGTTCTTATTTTTCCTATGCATCTCAGACGTAGATTTTATCTTTATATATTTTCCCCTGTAAATTGACATTTGGAAGGCGTTTCTGCAAATAGCTTTCCTAACAATGTTGATGGTTGTGTCCCTCCTATTTTGTATCCCATCTTGTGTTATGTTTCTGGTAGGCATGTTAGTATGGTTGTTTCCAGCTCTGGACTTAACTATAGTACCTTTCTATGTCATCCTGGTTGCATCTTTGGAGTGGTTGTGTTCCGTTGCCATCTATTATGCTTTCGTGACCTCTCTTCATTGTGTTGTTCCCGTCATTGATTGTTTAGATGAATTTAAGATGTAATGGCTTCCATTCATAATTGTCACTCACCTTTTTATTTATGATTGTAGAGAAAGCGTCTGCAATATATATTCGATTGGAATTCTGGCGGTTTGATAAAAGGGCTCAAGTCGAGTATACTGGCTGAACGATTATTATATTATATTCAAAATGTATAGCAAGGGGTAGAATTTTATTTTGAACAAAAATTGTAATTAAATATTATTGGGTCAATATTGTTGTTACTTCTAAGGACATTATTTGTGTATTTTTCTTATATCTCATAAGGCTTCAGGTGATTGTATAATATATGGATAGATATAGGGCAACTGTTGTTTTTTAATCATTGTCATTGTGCTTCAAGTCGAGAGTTCTTTTCGGTAGCATTTGGATCACTACCATATGTATTGGTGGGGGATTTTTTTGTTAATGAATCAGTTACTACTGTAATTGCTAGAGTTCATTCTTGCAGATTATATTAGCAGAGTATGCTGGCGGACATGTTCATTGTAGACATCCTATAGTCTTTAGCTATATGATTATTGAGTGTGATCATTGAGGATGATTTTGTTTTGAAGAAGAAAAAGTAATTATTTTAAGTCTTTTTGTTGGATAATCTTGTGAAGCATTGTCTTACTTCTCTTGTTGTCAATAAAGAATTTATTTTGTGTGTGCTGGGTTTTTCCTTCAAGTAAGAGGGTTTTCCCATTGTATATATGGCATCATTGTGTTTCTGATTTATCTACTATTTGTTTTTTTATATTTTAGTTCAAAACATTAACATTGTATCAGAGCAAGGTTTAAGGAAATGATCCAGAATCAGAATAGGTCAATTGAGAATTAAAGATATACAAGAAATGAGAAATTTATATGAGATCGTGTAGCTAAAGACACTTGAAGTGTATAATCTATGAAGAAGCTTTTTACATGGAAGGATGTGCTGGTGTTCAAATGTTTCATTCTCTACCTACACTATAGCTATGTGCTGGCAAGAGATCTATTGGTGGACTGTGAGGAAATTTAGGTAATAAAGAGATAAGTATTTTATGATTATAATTTTGATTATTGATCATGATTTTTTATGTAGTTAATATTAATTCATGTTATAACACTGGAAATAATGTGCGCTTTTAGCATTGATATATATATTTCTCTTTATGATAGTTTGATTATATAAACTTCTACTAATATCTCTTAAAAGGCTTTCGAGACGTATCAAGAAGAAATGAGATGGTGAGAGATCACAAGCTTAGTCATGCAAGTTGTAGAAATGAACATGGGCACTACTTGCAGCCTTGGGACTGAATATGTGATACATAACTTCATTAAAGAGTAAGAACCTTCATATTTTTATTGAATTCAGTTTCTTCTAAGAGGAGGAAATAAGATTTAGAGGGATCTTTTGTGGTAGAGAGAGAGAGAGAGAGAGTCCCAAGTCCTTTGAAGGGATCAACAAGATCATATGTCAGTGTGACTACTAAATCTCATTGTTTGGTCAAACATTGGAGATAATTTCTTGGTATTGTAATAATCATAGCTATGATAATGTTTTCCCTATTGGGAGGGAGTCTCAATTTTTAGATCATCTTTTATGTTCTATAATGCATTATTCTCTAAGAGAGAATTTTGAGGTCCAAGCCCTTTTTAATAAATTCTTCTTTGAAATAAAATTTTGAGGTACAAGCCCTTGTTAATGCATTCTTCTCTGCAAGATAATTTTGAGATGTAAGACCTTGTTAATGCAATATTCTCTACCAGAGAAGTTTGAAGTGAAAGTCCTTATTAATGCATCCTTCTCAATGAGATAACTTTGAGGTGAAATACCTTTTTCCACCCTCTAGGAATAGCCATTGTGGATGTCATGTGAAAGAATTTATGACTTAGTTCTTGTGTTAATTCACCCTCTATAAGTAGCCATGGTGAAAGTCACGTTGAGAAGAAAAAATCACATTGAGAGAATCTGTGATAAAGTTTTGTTTCTAACACATTTTTAGTGCACCCTTTGTGTTGGCATGACATATGAATGATCTCTCTCTTTCTAAGAAGGAGTGTTAATGTTCTGGTAGCTTTGAGAGATATCATTCATACATCTGATTCTCCTATTTCATATTTGTTGGGAGCTACTTATTTTCCTTGTTGATGTTTCTCTCATTCTTAAGAATATGATTGCACAATAGTTGTTGAGTGATTCTATCATTCTATGCTATTTTTGGTCAGGTCTCTCCTATTATGTGTACCATCTTGTGTTTTGTTTCTGGAAGGCATGTTAGTATGGCTTTTTTCAGCTCTTGAATTAACTACATTACCTTTCTATGCTGTCGTGGTTGCATCTTTGGAATGATTGTATTTCTTTGCAAGCTATTATGCTTTTTTGGCCTCTCTCCTCATTATGGTGTCCCCATCATTAATTATTTAGATGAATTGAAGATGTAATGGCTTCAATTCATAACTATCACCGATATTTTTATTTACGATTGAAGAGAGAGCGTCAACAATTTATGTTTTCAATTGGAATTCTCATGGTTTGATAAAGGGCTCAAGTTGAGTATATTGGCTGAACTATTATTATATTATATGCAAAATGTATAGAAATGGGCAGTAATGTTCTTTTGAATTGTGATTATGATTTAATATTGCTGGACCATTATTGTTGTTACTTCTACAGACATTATTTGTTTATTTCTCTTATATCTCATTAGACTTCGATTGATTGTGCGACATTTAGATAGATATCGGGAAACTATTGTTTTTTTAACTATTATACTATGCCAAAACTCAGGAGTGATTTTTCTAGCTTTTGGATCACTTTTGTATGTATTGGTGAGGGATTTCTTTGTAAATAAATCTGTTAATATCATAATTGCTATAGTTTATTCTTACAGATTCTATTAGTAGTGTATATTGGCAGACATGTATCTGGTTTGGTTTTTCCCTTTGGCAAGAGGGTTTTCCTAGGGTATATCTGATGTCATTGTATTCCTAATTTATCTTCTATTTTTTTTAATATTCTAGTTTAAATCATTAGCACTCTTGAATCCTATCACCTTAACTCAGAGCATTATAACGCTAAAGACCTCATCATTATATCTTGCAATTGGATGGTTTACTATTTCTGGATGCACAAGTGGTTATTTTAATAAATAAACCAAAACAATATTAAAGGTAGGGGTACATAGAGTTAATTTGAGAACAAAAAGAAAATAGATATCCCATTGGATGAGAATTAAGGCATATCTCTATTAGAATAATTGAAGAAGATGGTAAAGTATTTGGAGACTATAAGAATTTATTTTGAGGGTAGATTTGTGTCATTGGAGAATATACTTAAGAATATAAATGATAATCTATTCAACTTTCTTAAACTTAGCCATAAGGCTACTAAGAGCACTACAAAGAATATTTGTACTAAGGTGAACAAATTTGAAAAGCTCCAATCAAATCCAATGGTGGCTTTTGACCTAGCCATAAGTGTGAAGAAGGCTCGGGGGAACATGGAAGAAAATAAAGGTCCTTGCACTAGAAAAAGGGGAAATATGACAAGAGAAGTCATTAATTTTGTATAGGGTCTTCAAGATTTTAAAAAAATTATTTTGGATGCATCCTAGTTGTAGGCCAAGGCCAATTAGGCCATGAAGAGACTCTTGTAGGTGCTTGTTGTTTGTTTGTTTAGTTTATTTTTTTGTTGGTTTTAGTTATATTTTTTGCTCTAGGTTAGCTATCAGGTTTCTAATGTTTGTTGAGAAATAGGGTTTTTGGCCCATTCAAAACTTGTTTCATACTTAATAAAAAACATTCAAATATACACAAATACCTTTTGGGCTTTTAAATTAGCTAAATAAATTAAAGTTTGTTATCTTTTATATTCTAATTTTGTTTACATAGGAGATGTAATTTTTTATGACAATATTATAGGACTAGATATGGTAAGATTAAATGTGAAAAATAAAATAAGTAGAGGATTAGAGAAAGAACATCTTTGCAAAATATTTCATCATTTATCAATATACATTTTCATATCATTCTTTGAAACTGAGACAAAATATTTTCATTAAGTTACTTTAAGACACTTGTCTTAGTCATTAAATTATTATTATATTTATTAAATATCTAATCTTTTATGTCTTTATGTATATATAATATTTGAAGCATGGCAAAATATAATTCAAAATATCATTGTTATTTTTAATTTAGTTTTGTGCTCATATTTATCAAAATTCATTGATAAAATGAAATATAAAAAACAATCAATATGATTCATTCTGATGAACCTATTTATCCTTATTTTCCTCTCATTTTTATTAATTGATATGCATTCACTCCTACCTAAATATCACCACTGTATCATTGAATGTTAAAATAATTGAGAGGGGGGAGGGGTGAATCAATTATAATCACTTATCTCCCAAATTATCCTAAAGCCTCAAATTCCTCCAGATGTATATCAAAATATATTCAATCATATAATTCAACTCAGTGAAAATGTATTTTGTAATCTCAAACTTTGAGTCAATAATGTTTACCAAATATCAGTAAATTAATATTGTGATTACCGATCTAGGTCAATAAAGTAAATTGTAAAGTAAAATAACCATCCACAACATTCATGCACATTGACACTTAGATTTTTAATGTGGAAACCCTGCTTATGGAAAAACCACTTGAGACCGGTAACCCAAAATATTTTGACTCTTCTAAAGTGAGCACGGTGAAGAGCCAACCCTGTTAAAGGTTACAATGCACACTACTGAATTTGACCTGGTTAGAGGATTTAAAACTAAGATTTCTCTCTTAACCATGCATTCACTATGGGGTCAACAATAAAAAAACTCACCATTCTCCCAATGTCATATTAAAGACTTTCACTATCCTACTCAATTAAGAGATTTATCTGTAACAATGGTTAACATTAATGATCTTATTCAAATAGAACTCTGATTTGCATATTTTCATATCTATGCTAAATACATAATACCTCTGATCAATTTGTTCACTTCAGTTCATCTCATACTTCATACTTGTTCTTCTTGGTAATCCTCTTTCCTCTGTCTCTCATTGATGTTTGCAGAAAACACTCAGTTATGTCTCTAAAAAGTTTGATCTGTCATACATACAATTCACATGTGCGCATCATAGAAACATGTTTCTTCAGGTGATTCATAATGAATCTCTTATCACTTATATAGAGATCATGTCTCATTTAATTTCCATTCTCCATATTTATCCACTTAATCTCCATCATAGATTTTCCCACTTAAACCTTCCTCAGCAGTTGTGTTAAAAACACATTTTCATCTTTGTCGTATGATCTTCATTGAATTTTCATAACCTTTTGATCAAATAACAAACTTTATCTTTTACCTCGAAAAAATAAATTTCCAGATCAGCGTCTTAGTCAGCCTTAGTTTTATTGAATTGCTCGGTCAATACTTTTATCAGCGATCCCTTGTTTTGTTATCACTGTGCTTGGTATATACTGCATTTTACTCGGTGTTCACTTTCTCTTGGTGTATATAGAACTCTTCATTTACCGACCACATAAACTTTGTTTGTTCCAGTTCTCCAATTCATAACAAATATTTTCCACCATAATGATATTCAAATAAGTTGGCATCAATGACAATACATTAACTGATAATGTTTATCATCACATCTGCAACTCAGTTGATTATCAACAAATGACTTCAAACATAAAATTAATTATAGTTCATCAATTTCTCCCTTCGGCATTGACAGAAACATAATATGAAATATGCAATGTAAATATGTCATACAACAAATACCAAACTTATGTTCTACAACTGCAACAATTTTGTAGCTCTCCCTAGCTTGAATATATAAATTGTGTCAGCATAAACAAAAATTCTCACCATGCAGACTCTCTCTGCAGTTTTGACTTTTATGTTTTGGAATCTCATTGTAGATTAGATATGTCCCTCCCTTTCTTTATTTTCTCCCCTTAGTGGATAGATATATCATTAATATCTCTCCCTTTAGATAATTCATTGAATCTCCCTCCCTTTGAAAATAATCCCAAAAAGAAATATACAGCTCTTCATTAACCAAGTAAAATATCTATGATTTTTGGTGCAGTAGGTACTTTATAGTGTACTGATATCTTTGTGTCAATCTAGTTCAACATTGCATCAAAATGATTGATATTATAATTTAATGTAGGTTGATGCAAACTCCTACTCATCTTAGTTAATAATAGATAAGGGATGAACCCTAGTCTACCTCTCAAATACTCAAATGTATCCTTCAGTAATGATTTGGTGAATATGTCTGCAAGTTGTTGCTTTGATTGTACATATTCTAGTATCACTTATTTCTCTTGTACTTGTTCCATCAAGTAGTGGTATTTGATATATATGTCCTTTTTCTTTGCATGCATCACAAGATTCTTTGAAATATTTATAGCACTTGTATTATCACAGTAAATTATCAGTGGTTCAGTGATCTCTTCCATTATTCCTTTCAATAGTTGTTTGATCCATTCTATGTTCGAATAGTTTGCATCAGTAGCAACATACTCTACTTCTGTAGTTGACAAAGATATGCATCCTTGCTTCTTACTAATCCAAGTAACTAATCTTTCTGCAATAAAGAATGCTCCATTAGTAGTGATTTTTTCTGTCATCTATGTTTCAAGCCCAATCAGCATTAGTATAAACTTTAAGTTTGAACTTTCCTCTTCTTTTGTACCATAGTCCATAATCCTCAATATTCTTCAAATATTTAAAAATTATTTTTACAACAGTCATATGTGATTCTATGGGATTAGCATAAAATCTTGCAGCTATTCCAACTGTGTGTGCTATGTTAGGTCTTGTGTGTACAACATAAATCAACTTACCAATCATAGATCTGTAAAAATTTTGATTTACCTCAGGTATCTTATCTTCTTTTTTTAGTTAGTATTCTGTCACCGTAGTTTTTCCAACTCATTTTTATACTTCCATTCTGAATGTTTTCAGTACTTCTTTGATGTATCTTTCTTGAGTAATATAGATACCTACAGTGTGTTGTAAATCTTTCAATCCAAGAAAAAATTGTATCTCTCCAAATATTGACATTTCCAATTCTTTCCCCATTTCATCAGCAAATGAAGTGCATAAGTTATCATTACCCCCAAATATAATATCATCAACAAATATTTTCAGCAATAAGTGTCTTATCATCATTTGGTCCTTTCAAATATAAATTGATGTTGTCACTTGTTCTAATAAATCCAATACTTATAAGATAAGAATGCAGTCTTTCATGCCATGCTCTTGGTGCTTGTTTCAATCCATATAAAGCTTTGTGTAACTTACATACCATGTTTGTCTGATCAGGATCAACAAATCCTTCAGGTTGTTCAGTGTATACCTATTCTTCTTTTATTCCATTCAAAAATGGAAATTTAACATCCATCTGATATACTTTGAATCCTTTATATGCAGCATATGCAAGTAGTATTCTTACTCCTTCAAGTCTAGCAATGGGTGCAAAAGTTTCTCGATAGTCAATTCCATTTTCTTGTGCATACCCTTTGCATACCAATCTATCTTTATTTCTAGTTACAACTCTATTCTCATTCAATTTGTTTCTAAATATCCATTTGGTGTGAATGACATTTTTATCACTCAGTCTCAGTACCAATGTCCATGTTTTTTTTTTTGTATCTTCTCAATTTCTTCATTCATAGCATTAATCCATTCTTCATTTTCTAATGCATCTCTAACATTTTGAGGTTCAAATTCACAAATTAAACATGTGTTATCTCTCAAATTACTTCTTGTCATCATGCCTGCTCTTTTATCTCCAAAATATGATTTTTTGGATGATGTCTTCTCACATATTTAGCAAGTATAAGTTCATTTCTTTTTTCTTCATTATCTTCTCCTATATCTTCATTGTGTTCTTGTTCATGATCTTTAGTTTTAGCATTTTCCTGATTCTCGGTCTATGATATCTGTTGCTCAGTGGCATTACCCTGTTGCACGGTAAGATTACCCTGTTTCCTAGTAACATTAGTTGCCTACTTTGGTAAAGTATCAGGTTCTTCCACATAGACAAATCTACTATAATCTTCTATTTCTTTCATGTTGTCCTCATCATTTTTCCTAGAAAATTCATTAAATTTCACATTTCCACTTTCAATGATTTTGTTTGATGTCTTGTTCAAACATTTGTAAGCATTTCTCTTAGTAGAATATTTAAGAAATATTCCTTTATCACTTTTTGAATCAAATTTACCATTTCCATCATCTTTTAGAATATAACACCAACTACCAAATATTCTAAAATAGCTCACATTAGGTGTATAACCATACCATAGCTCATAAGTTGTTTTGTTTGAATCTTTATTTAGTTGTACTCGGTTCAGTATATAAATAGTTGTGCTAACTTCTTCTCTCTAGTATGTTTGTTCTACACTCTTTTCAATCATCAGTGTTCTAGCATAATCTATATTTAATCTATTCTTTCTTTCAACAATCTCATTCTGATGTGGTGTCGTCAATGCAGAAACCTGTCTTTTGATTCCATACTCATTACAAAATTTAGTGAACTCATCATAAACAAATTCACCTCCTCTATCAGATCTCAAACACTTCATATCTCTACCAATTTATTTTTCCACTTTATCTTTGTACCATTTAAACATATTAAATGGTTCATATTTTTCTTTTAGGAACATGTCATTCATCATTCTAGAGTAGTAATCAACAAATAAAATAAAGTATCTATCCCCATAATAAATTTGTGTTCTCATTGGTCCAAATAGGTATGTATGAAATAACTCCAAAATATCATTACATGAAAAATTCTTGCTCTTGAAACTAGATTTTGACATCTTTCCCATTTGACAATTTTTGCACATTACATGTTCTAGTTTAGATAGACTCAGTAAGCCTCTAACTCTTATTTTCTTACTAATCTTAATAATGTTGTAAAAATTTACATGACAAAGTCTTTTATGCCATAACCATATATCTTCATTCTTTGCCAATAAGCAAGTAGTTTCAGCTATGTCAAGATAGAATAGGTCACCTTTAGATTGTTCACCAGTGTCGATTGACTTTCCTATTTTATCATAGATTCTAGCTTTTCTATTTTCAAATGCAACTAGATGACCTGTATTATTCAACTGTGAAACACTCAATCGATTATAGTTAAGTCCTTTTCACCAATATGCTTTTTCACATTTGATTTGATTTTTCAGCATAATAGTACTTTTTCCTTTCACTTTACAAGGTGTATCATTTCCTATTCATTTAGATCCACCATCATAATATTCAAGAAATTCAAATTTTATTTTAGCTCCAGTCATGTGATGTGTACAACCACTATCAATAACCCAAATGTCATGCTTACTAACTTTAGAAATAAGTGTTGTTTCTACATACCTTTCAACTTCATCAGACTCATCTTTCAAAGCTATAAATAATGTCTCAATATCTTCATCACTGTCGAAACCACTGTCATTATCTTTATCCCCAACAATGTAAGAAGCCTACTTGCCTTTATCTTTGTAATGTCAGTTATCTATTTTGTTATATTTTCAGTTACTTTTGTAGTCTTGGTCATCCCTTCTGTCGTTAGATCTATCATTTCTTTCATCATTCTTTCTTTTAGGGTATATTGCAGCAAAATGGCCAATCTCTTTACAGTTAAAACATATCAAAGGTAGTTTACCTTTATATCTTCCTTTACCTTTGCACAATCTTCTTACCAGTAAAGCTTCAAGTTCATCAGGTTTCTTGTCATCACTATCACTGTCACTATTATTTCTTATTACATGTTGGCTACTAGATTTAACAATTTTAAAACTAGACATAAATTCAGATTCCATAGATGGTACAATATTGTTGTCAAAGTTATTTAGCTCAAAAGAAATCAATCTTCCAACAAGACTATCAACAGTAATTTTATTTCTAGGTGCATCTCTCATTTCATGTATTGTAGAGACTCTTATAGAATAAATAGGAAATAGATTTCTAATAATCTTACTCATAATAGTGTCTTCATCAATAGTTCCACCAGATCCTCGAATAGAATTCATAACTTCTTTAAGTCGGGTACTCTATTGTGTTATGTTTTATCCTTCTTTCATTCTCATATCATCAAATTTTCCGTGAAGACTTTCAAATTTGGCTCTTAGTACATTTTCATCTCCTCCATAGACTAGTGTAAGCTGGTCCCACATCTGCTTGGAAGTTGTACATGTCTTGATGTCCTCAAATTCAGCATTTGTGAGTGAGGAAGAAATCTTCACCATGATAAGGTTATGTTCATTTTTTTCAGCTGATTAATGGTCAAAGGTCCAGTAGGTAGAATAAATTCATTATCCAAATAATCTATGATGTTGTCTCCAATTCATGATAGGTATAGACTCATTCTTCTTATCCATGTCAGGAATTTATCCTTGTTCAGCTTTGGTGCGTCTCTCTTATACATCTTGTGATCTTTTGCTTAAGTCCTTGAAAAGTTTCTTCTAAGTACTGTATGCTCTGATACCAATTGTTAGAATAAGTGAGAGGGGGTGAATCAATTAGAATTGCTTAGCTCCCAAATGATCCTAAAGTCCCAAATTCCTCAAGATGTATATCAAAACAAATGCAATCATATAATTAAGCTCAGTGAAAATGTATTATGTAATCTCAAACTTTCAGTTAATAATGTTTACCAAATATCAATAAATTAATATTATGATTACCGATCTAGGTCAATAAAGTAAAATAATAATCCATAACACTCATTCATGTTGACACATATATATTTAACATGGAAACCCTGCTAAGGGAAAAACCACCAGGGACCGGTAACACAAAATATTTTCACTCTTCTGAAGTGAGCTCGGTGAAGAGCCAACCTTGTTAAAGGTTACAATGCACACTGTTAAATGTGACCTAGTTAGATAATTTAAAACTAATAGTTCTCTCTTAACCATGAATTCACTATGGAGTCAACAAGAAAACATTCAACATTCTCTGAATGTCATAATAAAGATTTTCATTGTCCTACTTACTTAAGAGATTTACATGTAACAATGGTTAAATAGATACAATAATGATCTGATTCAAATGCAACTCTGATTTGAAGATTTGCAGATCTATTCTAAGTACAGAATACCTCTGATCAATTTTTTCACTTCAGTTCATCTCATACTTCATACTTCTTATGCTCGGTAATCTTCTTTCCTTTGTCACTCAGTGATGTCTGCAGAAAACACTCGGTTATGTCTTTAACTAGTTTGACTGGTCATGCATAAAATTTGCATGTGCACATCATAGCATCATGTTTATTTTGATTATTCATAATAAATCTCTTATCTCTTATATAGACATCATGTCTCATTTAATTTCCATTCTACATATTTAGCCACTTAATCTCCATCGTTGATTTTCCCACTTAAACCTTCCTCAATAGTTGTGTTAAAAACACATTTTAATCTTTTTCATCCGATCTTAATTGAATTTTCATAACCGTTTGTTCAAATAACACACTTTATAATTTACCTCAAAATCATCAATTTCCAAATCAGTATCTTAGTCAACCTTGATTTGATTAAATTGCTCCGTCAATAATTGTTTCGGTGATCCCTTGCTCGGTTATCATTGTGCTTGGTATACACTACATTTTACTCAGTATTCACTATCTCTTAGTGTATACAAAACTCTTCATTTACCAACCACATAAAATTTATTTTTTTCCAATTTTCTAATTCATAACAAATGTTTAAAACCATAATGATACTCAAGTAAGTTGGCATCAATGATAATTCATTAACTGATAATGTTTATCATCACATCTGCAACTCGGTTGATTATCAAAAAATGACTTCAAACATAAAATCAGTTGTAGTTCATCACTGAAGACTAAATATTTGTTCCATGAGATTGTTCTTAGTTCATTTCCAAAAGAGAATCAAAATGATCACTAAATCTCTTAACCTCCAATTCTTATTCAAGTATTACTAAACCTTTAATATAAATTATAGTTCAATTATACATTTTTTGTCTAATATTTTATTATGAGATGGTATTTAAATATGTCCATTAAAAATTTACATACATAAAGGATAATGATTAGAAAAATAAAGTATTTTATTTACTTTTGAATTCAATAAAATAAAAGGAATTAAATTTATATTGTTAACATATAGGCCATTTACATGTTCACAAATTTTCCCTTTGGTATTTCATGTCACCACTAGTTTATTTCACGAAGGGTATTGACCTAAGAGAAACAAATCACATTCCAAGTTAACAAGCTCCTTGTTTTTGGTTCTCGACATCACTTTCTAATCTTAAAATGTGAAAGATAAAGATAAATTATATTATGTCTTATTGAATCAATGATATCACTTAAATAGGCAATACAAAAGAATAATAATTAGTTGAAATAGAAGTGGTTGTACAACTGAAGAAATAAACAACAGTGGGTTATAAAACTAAATGGCTAGACCTAATGTAATAATCACCAATATTCCCCCATATTACAATAATTTTAACAAGACTGGAACAGTGTAAGGGTTTTAAAACCAACCCTTCTAGAGATATTGATGAAGTGCCTTGACCTATCTTCCTCGATCACTCAGGAAACACCAAACTGACTACACTAGTTATTCCTCTAATTATAGGTTGTGTCTATAGGGCAGAATATTTTCACCTTTGTTAACACAATATGTTGTTAAAAAAATACGTTAACAACATATATGTTAGTCTATTGTGTAACATGTGTTAGTAATTTACAAACAAACACAATAGGCTAACATACGTGTTGTTAACATATATTGTTAACAACATATTGTGTTAACAAAGGTGCAAATATTCTGCCCCATAAACACGGCCCTAATTATAAAGCCTTTAACCATTTGTACACCATGATGAGAGAACATAAAAGTGTTTCCACCTCCCATGCAGAATGCGATACATTTTCTCATAATTTCCATATCTACTATGAGTTTATCCAATGTATCCTCTAGTGTTTCATATGAGAGACATTTCCTTCAAAAGCCTACATTCTCCTTCAAGTGTGTCTAATTCCTCCTCAAGTGTTGTAGAAATAATCCATCCTCTATTGCACAAATCAAAATTAAAACATCTATACATGAGACAAATCTTCAACTGAATGTGAATAGAGTAAAGTGCAGCCATCAGAACCTTGGCTCCCTTTCTCGTTGAAGGGACAAATATGATGTGAAGAGCCATACTCTGTTCAAGGACACAAATCTTGTTCTTCTCATGTAATGAATCATCCTTAAATGAGATGCTAGCTTGAGATGATAGATATAATCTTTCCTCCATTGCCTCCAACCTTTATACTCTCTAAAAAAATATTTCATCAACTTTTGCACTAAAAGGTGAGATTTCAAAATCAGATGAGTCATTCTTATGCACTACAAAACCACAAAAGTGTCTTCCACCTTCATTTGACCTAAGTTGAATGCAATTAATCCGCACATGTCCAATTTGGTGATAATAATAACATTTAAATTCTTTCTTGTTGAAATGTTATACTTTGTATTAGCAAGTAAAGAACTTTCCTCAACAGTTAAATGACTCTAGTCAACTCTAATTCCTTCATCTATTACAGAAAAAATTACAGTTTCCAAATTGTGATTCATTTTGTTCAATTTAAAAATAATATGATCAAAACATGAAGGCATACTACTTATTAAGAATACCTCCGCATCATCATCATTAAATTTGGATTTTACACCTACAAGATGGTTAAGGAAAGAAGAAAATCTAGTTACGTATTGAAAAAAATTGTGTCCCTCTTTCATCTTCAACCGATAAAATCTTTCCATTATGGAAATTTTAGAACTTGAAGCATATGAAAAAAACAAAGTATTCATCCCATCCCATATTTCTTCTAATTTATTTGTTAGATCTATGTGATGTAAATTTTTATTTAATAAACAAAGACCAATCAATATCATGGCTCTATGATTTTTAGCCATATATTTTGTTTTTTCATATGCATCTTATGGTTTTTTGAAATTTTTAATCAAATTGTCTCATAGATATTTCTCAATTAAAGCAATTATATTTTAGTTTTCCATGTGTGAAATTCATACCCTTTAAATTAGGAAATAGTAGTTAATTTCTCTATTTACACAACCTTAGGTATCAAAATAACTTTAAAATTTTGTGTCCTTGTACTTCCTTAATAGATACATAAATTAAATATTTTGCAAATCAAATTCATACATGTCTTTCGAAATTTGTTTCCATTGTTCTTTAATTATTTGGCATTCTCCAATCTCACACTACCTTAGAGTACTTCCTCAAATCAATATTGCAAATAAATATGTCAACAATCTACACAACCAATTTATATCACATCTGTGTTACTTGTTACTTGTTACTTGTGATAGGAAATGTAGGCAAGATATCAAGGCTGCATTGGTTACATTTCTAAAAATTCATAGCATGCGATTTCAATTAAACTAAACTTTCCTACTTTGAAAATTTTAATGCAATGCTATACACCTTTCAAAGCCATTCAACTCTACAAAAATAAAATAATAATTTCCCTATGATTCTACCTATCAAGTTCCTTTGATTGGTCTCATGCCATCATATTTGTATCTATATCCACTACTTCACATTCCTAGGTTGGATAAATATAAATAGATAAATCATAAAGATCCCTTTTTTGTTCAATCATTATGAATGCATCACTTGTGTGAATACCTTTTCCTACTATCATAGGTTAGAGAACTATGAAAAGTGTACTTATAGTTTGAATCACATTCAAATGTGATTTTCATAGATGTATCCTTATATTGGTTCAATAGTCACCAACAAATCACATTTATCGGTACTCAAGAGAAGTAGATGTTTTGATGAAAAATGTGAAAGAGAAAGATAATATGCTTTGATGTCTTATTGAATAAATGATATGTATTAAATATTAGATAAAAATAAATAAAGAAATTCTTGTAGTAGAATTAGTTGTACAATCATAGAAAGAAATGAGAGTAGGTTATAAAAATAATCAACTCAACCTACTGTAACAATTTTGAACACAAAAAAGTTTGAATGTGAAATTGATTAACATTTAGGGTAAAATTTTGATAGATCATTCTACAATCCCTTTTATTAAATCCATGTGGCATATTAGTTTCATATAAGTGGCAGTTGATCCTACAAGACTCAAAATTGATCTTCATGAATGTTTTCATAATGTGTTAGACTCTTAGATGTTCATTAAATTGATATGACTAGTGTCATTATTATATTGATATCATTAATTAATTATAAAGATAAACCATATTTCTTATTATTAATATTGAGAGTCATTCCATAATTCTTAAAATAGGTTTATTTCAATGCTCTGAGGGTGGTAAAAAATACTCTTACATGTGATGTCATTCAAACTAAACCATCCTACTTTGAAAATTTCAATGAAATGCTATACACTTTTCAAAGCCATTCAACTCTTCAAAGATAAAATAATAATTTCTCTATGATTCAACCTATCAAGTTCCATTGATTGGTCTCATGCCATCATATTTGTATCTCTATCCACTACTTCACATTCCTTGGTTGGATAAATATAAATAGATAAATCATCGAGATCTCATTTTTGTTCAATCATTATGAATGCATCATAGATTTTCACCTATCACTTCCATCAATTTCCTCTTCTAAGGAATGTAGGGAAATTATAGTCTTGAGAGATCATTCGGATCCACCCCAATTTTTCTTGTTTTCAATTATGTGAATACCTTTTCCTAATATCATAGGTTAGAGAACTATGCAAAGTGTACTTATAGGTACAAATCACATTCAAATGTGAGTTTCATAGATGTATCCTTATATTGGTTCAATAGTCGCAAACAATCACATTTATCAACACTCAAGAGAAGTAGATGTTTTGATGCAAAATGTGAAAAAGAAAGATAATATGCTTTGATGTCTTATTGAATAAAATATATGCATTAAATATGAGATTAAAAAGTAAAGAAATTATTATAGTAGAATCAATTGTACAATAATAGAAACAAATGGGAGTAGGTTGTAAAAATAATCAACTCAACCTACTGTAATAATTTCCAACAAAAAAAAGTTTGAATATGAAATTGATTAACTTTTAGGGGAAGATTTTGATAGATCATTCTACAATCCCTTTTATTAAATCCATGTGGCATTTTAGTTTCACGTTAGTGGCATTTGATCCTACAAGACTCAAAATTGATCTTCATGAATGTTTTCATAATGTGTTAGACTCTTAGATGTTTTTTACATTGATATGAATAATGTCATTATTATATTGATATCATTAATTATAAAGATAAACCATCTTTCTTATTATTAATATTGAGATTCATTCCATAATTCTTAAAAGAGGTTGATTTCAATTCTATGAGGGTGGTTAAAAAAACTCTTACATTTTGCCTCCAATTGAATTAACCACATACAGATAAACACTAGGCCTAGTTACAACTTCTCCAAGGAAAGAACCCTATGAACATCATCCAAAGAAGCCAAAAATTCATGTTGTTTGATCACCATTGATATTCCTTCATCCACCATCTTATAAAGGTAAATACAAAAAATTTCTAACTATTCTTAGAAAGAAAAGTTTCTTCATAAACCTGCTAATTTTTTCACTACAAGAAATCGAATTGTTCCAATACTGGAAACTCAATGCAGTTAATAATTTTTCATCTCGAACATGAAAAATTAATTGTAAATATTTCTTGTAAAATTCTAATATTATTTACTCATCCTACAGACTTTTCAAAATTGACTTCTGTTGAACCACTCACATACACTCCTCCTGATGCACCATGTGGTCGTGTGCTTCCTATGCAAGTTGGGATTTTACTACGGATAGCACCTTATGTCATTTTTCGATTGGTGTCTGAGCTTGTTTCCGAGATAGAGGCTGGTATTTTTTTGAAAAAAGTCAAATTATGAGAGAAAACAAAGACCCCATCAAATTGACATTAGTCTTCATTGGAAACCTAGAAATAAAATGCATTTTCACTTTCCTAATATTTATGCTTTTGAAACTGGATGATAGTTGTTTACTTTGAACTTTCAAAGCTCATGTTTTAAATGCTATATACTCTTATTGCTTCTCATTATTGTACCTATCATGGTAAATAAAGTTTCCAAATCTATACATCTAAAGTAGCTTTATGAAGGTAAGTTAATTAGCACAAGGATGAGGCTTTCTCATTTTTTTGACTCTAATTTTTGCAGCTTTTGCATTCAAGCATTATGGCATTGAATATGCTTTATTGTCCTACTTAGTAAAAAAAAAATTCCTTAGTTGATTTAATATTTGTGGAGACATCACTACTTGAATCATAATCTATTGCAGAGGCTAATAAACTTAAATCCCTGCATCTATTGCAAAGGTTTATAATCTTCGAGCAAATAGAGTGACTAGGTAAAATGTCAAATTTCATGAACCTATTAATATTTTCCATGCATTGCACTAAAATAAGATCTCAATTTTACATAATGGATGTCCAAAAACAAAAGGCATATATGATCTGAAGCATTGATTTAAAAATATATACAATTTGATTTCAACACAATATTTTGAATGCTATACAACCTGTAGAAAACTAATTCCAACTATGATTCAAATGAAAGGGTAGTGGGATGAGTGGAAGCTTAAATGGTGAAGAGCCACTTGGGGTTGATGTAAGGAAAAAGAGTTTAAGAAATGGGGCTTGCAAAGTAGTCTCCAAGTCCAAGTTTGCAATGTATGGACTTCATCAATACAAAGGTCTGAAACATCACATTTCCTTTTTTCCTATGTATATTAAATTCACATAATTAAGTTTTCCTTGAAAATCGAAACAACAAGAATTCAATGTGAATTTTATCTACCACTGAAAAAGACTAGCAATTTATGCATGAGGGCAGAAGAGCAACTATTAGGACCAATCCAAAATAACCTGAACAATGTTCCTAAAGTAAGAAACAGTTATCCAAGGGTATATTAGAGCCTGCTTAAAGAAGTTGTGTGGCTCCAGAACCTACCAAAATAATTAAATTTTGTTCCAAAAAAACTATTCAATACAACACACATATGAGATTAGTAGAACCATCATTTTTTATAACATCTGCAGATTACAAGTTTGATTAACCTCTCATTAACCATATAATAATCAAGATAGAATTATGGTAAAAATCACCCAACATAAATAGTCTTCCCACAAAATTTCAACTAGAACTGAAGTCTTTCTGTATTATAACAGTAAAATTCAAAATTAAAATCCCTACAGAAATGCTCAAGTTCTTTAAAATAAAAAGGTTTAATACAAGAAGAGTAGTAAATAGGTATGTCACTTTATATGTTTAAAGTATCCACTAATGCAGAAAAAAACATTTAGGCACAAAAAAATGACCTCCATCAGTTAAATTGGGCCTTACCCATTCTTTAACAAGCTCCAACTGTCATATTCCATAACATAAATCTTCAACGCACTAGCTAAAAGAAATATTTTCTTTATTTCACTTATGTACTTGGCTAATAAGATATTTCTCATGAATATATTAACAAGGGCATAATGCAGATTTTGATTTCTATCTATTCGTTGTCTCTTTTCGAACTATAGATTGGAGATAAGGAAATAATTTTACACTCTTGTTCCCAGCCAGACATGAACTCAGAGAATGTACTCCACCATAAAATTGAATGACAAAGCCCAAGAATATTGGTCAATGTTCTGGAACATGAAGTACAATGCTATTGCCCCAATACTCATTTTGTCTCTTTTCTAAGATAGTCCAGGCATAAATAAAAATACATGCATCATGCAGGAACAATTTACCAAACTAATGCTAAAGAAATTTAAGCAGGCAACTTGTAAAATCATTTATTTGAAAAGATTAAACATTTTCTTATCTACAAAACTTCCTTTAAGAGCCTTAGTTCTTTCCACCTTGCATCTAAGTATCGTAAGCTATGTAGGGCCAACCATCTCATGTGTTTATCAAGGCCAAAAATGTTACACACAAAACAATTAGGGTTGAAACACATTCGCATCTGTTCCTAAAACAGTTCCAAAGTGCCTTGTAAAATCATGCTCGCTCATGCTACATCTTGTTAAACCCGGGATCCTGTACCAAGCAGGCTTACTTATATTTGTCCTCATAGGACCATAATAGTTATGCCTCTTGGAAGAGTCCAATGATTCTCCCATTCAACATCTAGAAGAGAGCAATGCATAAGCTGACAGTGGTCTCTCCATGTCTAAACCTTGTGCTTGAAGTGGGACAAAATCATAATCAATTGTAACAAAAAGAAATTGCAATAGGTATATACCGAATTCTCGACCACCTTGTGTGATCAGATTATTCCTCAAGCTCGATATGAGAGAAAGGTGAATCTTCTACTTGACTACAATTTTAAGATCCACCCTTGTTGCTCACATCAAAATCATTATACACAAGTTTTTAATGCTTGTATAACTTCACCCATAAATGGCCTGTGGTAAACCTCAAGTTGTACACACATTGAAGCAATAGCTACAACTCTAGTAATATTATCAAAAGAAAAGGTTCCCATTACAATAGGATCTACTAACATCTCCAAGCCTTCCTTGCGAGTAAGTAAGGGATGATCCCCCGTAACAAGATTTTCCTGCCCAGGTGGTTGGGACATGTCAACCAACCCGCTTCCAGATAGTAACTAAAAAAAATGAAAATATAAATCCAAAGCACTGAGCCAGAAAAGAATCTAGCTAAATACCCAAAGGTTCCCATAACTCGTGTGGATACGTAATCCTTCCCTTCATTAGAAGCCACTTTTTTCAATGCAAAATCAGACACTTTAGGAGTAAAATCTTCCTCTAAAAAATGTTTTTATCTTTGAAATAATGATCTATGACATGAGTATTTGAATCCAAATGCAGCTTGGCAAGTCCTATTTCTTCTCCAATAGAAATTTTCATGCATATATCCCAATCAAGTGGGCTAGTCTCTATGTTTGGGCCTAGAAATATTGAAACAAATACACTCTCTTAAACTTAAATTGTACATGAACTCTACTAATTTCCAAATATCAGAACATCATCATGATGAAAGCAATACCTTGAACCTAAACATTTACTTTTCAACTTAAATTTCAGAGATCTTATCAAAGCTTGCAAAATAGATGCTTAGTGAGAAAATACTATACCATGCAAATGAGATTCCACACTGCCATTTTTGATAAGCTCATAGACCAAACATCAATTTCATTCTTTAGTGAAAATTCCTATCAACTGAAATAAGTTTCAATGATGCAATCAACTAAGCATCTTCACCTCTGCCAAGAATTATCACCTTCCTTGATGGTAATCTCTTGTGAGAACTTTCACAGCCACTTTGATTCCATCATCCAATACTCCATGATAAACTCTTCCAAAACGTCCCTCTCCACGTATGTTCTTAGAAATTAATCTATCTAAAGAATTTTCAAGACCAGCTACCATAAATGTTCTTAAAATGTTTAAGGTATACCAGAGTGCATATTTGTCTCAATCAATCTAGAATAAATTAGGCCATACCATTCTTGTTTGATGAAAAATTTGTTTCTTAATTTTGTGATAAGCTGGGATAAAAGTATAAAATGATGATTGTATATTTCATTTGGTTTAAGTGTACAATTTGAAGTATTCCTAGATAGGTGTTTGAGAGAACGAGTATATAATCCAGGCAACCAATAACTCAAACTTGCTATTTTTCATTGTAAGAATAGATAAAATTTAACTCCAAAGCATTTAAATTAAAACATAGGGACTCTAATTACAGAGTATTTTATCCTCATTACAAGTTTTTTTGATAGTAACAGTCGTTATCCTCATTGCAATTTAAGCCTTATTCTACTTCTTTCAACATCATGCAGACAAAGAATAAAGTGCCCATGTCCAAGGAGTACAGTTCCTTTGTTCGTAGCTCCTGGCCTAGTATTCTGCTCTTTCTTTTCTTCTTCCATTTTCCTAACAATGAAGGAGGACAAAATGAAATCCTTCAAAAGTCACATTTTTCTGCCAAAAGATATAGCCTTGTATTCAATCTGCCCAACGGATGTTCATAGAAAACTATTACAATTTTAAAGTAGTTCTAACAAAATTTTATACTATGTCGTACTGTGTAGAAGACAATCTTTAAAAAACTGAGTAGTTACCATTTGTTTTACAATTCATAGAACATTATTATTATTCTGTAATGTTTAAAAGACTTAATAAAGTTACAATTTGGCTCTCATTTCATAAAAAAAAGAGACCAGAGAGCATGCTTACAAATATAGAAATTTTAAACTTCTCACATGTTCTAAAGTGTTATATTAGTTGATTCAAAACCTTATATGCATAGGACATATGTCTTAGGATCGTAAATACTTCTAAGACTATTTACAAACAAAGAGTTATCAGATTTTTCAATTAACATTTAGAGATTAGAATAAGGAAAATAAATTAGACAAAGACAAAGTGGATGCTAAAAAGAGTAGGCTCTTTTAGTATTTATAATTCTTTCACAGTTCAACATGGATTCATAATCTATTGTAGAGGCTAATAAAATTAAAGCATTGCGTCTATTGCAAAGGTTTATAATCTTGAAGAAAATGGAGTGACTAGATAAAATGTCAAATTACATGAGCCTATTAATATTTTCCATGGCTTGCACAAAAATGAGATCTCAAGAGTGGAGAATAGATGTCCAATAAGAAAAGGCATATATGATACAAAGCATTAACTTAAAACTATATATAATTTGATTCGAAAACAATCTTTTGAATCTTATACAACCTATAGAAAACTAATTTCGACTATAATTCAATATGTTTTATTTTGTGCCTAAATATGTAGTACTCTGTTTGGATTACAATTGTCATTTAATGAACATAAATCTTGTCTATTTACTAAGGAATAAATTCTTCCCTTTCTTACATCATCTTCACCCAAAAAATTGGGGGCTTTTCCCAAGTTCTGTATAATCCTACTAATATCAAGAGTTCTCTAATTGTTCCCTTTAAGGTCTACTTGTTTATGGAAAATTTTCATGTTGGGAACGATATAATGAACACTAAGATATATAGGGTAGGAATGAATGACCATGTGTGGACACATGCATTAATCTCCAACCAACATATAAATCACTTAATATGATAGAATCTTCTATCATGTCAAAAGACATAAAAAAAACTATTTGCAAGTGGAAGGGATTCCATATGCAAGTAGCTTGATGTAGCACTAGTCTTGCTTCCCCTAGCTTCCTCTAGGGTCTCCTAGGCCAATCTCCTAACCTAATAGGGTTCTTTCACTAACCCTATTCTCCTTAGGTTTCTTCTCACTGGAACCTAACACTTTCAACTAGTGAACACCAACAAGGTAGAATCCAAACTCTTCCTGCTCTCTCCTAGACCCAAATTGGACATTTTTGCTTCATCTAAATAATTTGATCCAAATGGATCCCAAACATTCCCAAATGGAAAGGTGGTCTTCAAGATTGGTAAGTGGACCAATTTCAATTTCCACAACCTTCTTTGGAAGTGAAACCCTAAACAAGTTCCAAATTCCAAGGTAACTTCACTCGAAAGAGGGCTACAAGCTTTAGGCCTAATTAGGCTATTTTTTGTAATAAATCTTAAAAATTCCAAACAAGAATTAAAATAAAATCCATATCCTGATACCCTTTTTCAAGAACCTAAGTATTTTCTAGGTCTTGGCTCTTAGAGGTGTCCGTACAGTACCTCCTACATTCAAGCCTAAAATTTAGGGTTTTAAGACTTTGCCACTCTCTCCATAAGAAATGGATTTTATTGGCTAGTAAAACACCTTACCCAAACTTATTCTATGATTTGAGGATCCTTCACTGACTCTCCTACCTTCATAGATTCATTTATTGAAGCTATGAATGCTTTCAATCCCTCTAACAAGCTCTGCAATCACTGGTGATCTCTAGTCATGCCACTCTGGCTCGCCTAGGGCATCACTTTAAAAATGGCTGTCATAACTTCCTGGGCCCCTCCTTCACTTTACACAATGTACATGGAGTCACCTTCCATAATCCATGATCCCATGCAAGTGCCACAGTGGAAAATAGATCTATGACTCCATTAGTTCACAGTGTCCAATTCAGGACAGCGACAATCCAGAAAACAAAAGAATTTAAACAAGAAAATAAAACTATTCAGTCCAACCAACTAATACCAAAAGTAATCTTATATCAACCTAAATTACTCAAATCAATGCCTATAGAAGTTACTTCAATCCATTAAACCCTCTGATCTCCACAAAACACCAAAACTGTAACTGTATATCAAATTCACAGTCCGTACACAATGTGACTTCAAAATGCCAACCCTGCAAAAAGCTCAACGATGGTCTTATATAGTTGACCAAAACACTTATAAACCAATTTTAGACAGTTAGGGAACTAAATCCTTTGAAGTTGCATTCTTGTCATAAATGTTGTCAATGTTCTCAATGACAACATTGACAACTTTTGCAACTTTTTGGATATGTTATCCAAACTTGGTCTAACCTTGTCCAAACTTGTTCAAGCCACTAATTATGATGAAATAAAATCAAATAGGACCTATATTCCCTTGTTTGGATCATTTGACATGAAAATAAAAAAAACACCCTATTGGACATAAATGGACACAAAGGTCTCTAAGGACCTTAACAAGACATCTTCCTACTTATCACAATTCAAACTAAGACTCTTAGTCTCTTTATTCACCTAGTGGTCTAGCTAGAACCAATACAAGCCAAAAATATAGAAGAAGCCCTAGGTTACATTGCATCATCTAGCCCACCTAGGTTCTCCTACACCATACTCCCCCAAAAAGGAAAAGCTATGTCACTCCTGTGGACAAGAGATCCTCTGAGATACTCACCTTCTTGAAGTTTGCCTCTAAAATCCATGAGGCCTCTGACTTTGGTCTATCCTTCCATTGAATCAAATGTTCCATGTATACTTTGTATCTAGTAGTCTTCTTAACCCGAGAGTCCATAACTTTTTCAACTACCATCTAAGAATTTGGAGGTAAGACAACAACCTCCACATCACCACTGACCCCTTGACTAGTTGGATTTATCTTATCCACTTTCCCTCTGAACTGGATTAAGTCTTGAACATTAAACACTGGAGATATGCTCAAGTGTGATGGTACGTCCACTTTATAGGCACTAGCCCCATATTTTTCCAATATTTTGCAAGGTCCCACCCTTGTCATCTAAATATTGGTAAGGAAACCCTTCTGTAGACTTGACTTGTTCAAGCAAACCATGACATAGTCACCCACTTAAAACTGAACATCTTTCCTTTTCTCATCAACTTTGGCTTTCAACTTATGCTGACTATCTTGGATATGCTTCTTGACTTAGTCTTGGATCTCTTTCATGGTATGGGTGAATTCCTCTGCATGGCCACTTTGGTACTCCATCCAACCAAGATCTATCAGCTCACAAACACCCCTTGGGTGCATCCCATAAACCACTTGAAATGGGCTCTTTCTTGTCATTCTATTCTTGCTATCATTGTAAGCATATTCTATTTGGGGAATGACCACATCCCAAGTCTTCACATAATCCTTAGTTAGGCACCTCAATAGGTTACCCAACACCCTATTGACCACCTTAGTTTTCCCATCAGTTTGAGGGTGGTAAGTTGAACCAAAAGACAGATTGGTACCTAACCGAGTCCACAATGTCCTCCAAAAATGTCTCATAAATTTTACATCCCTATCTGAGACTATACTCAAAGGAAGACCATGAATCCTCACAATCTTCTTGAAAACAAAATATCCTATGTGGCTAGCATCATTAGTAGTTTTGCATGGAATGAAATGCCCAATCTTACTAAATTTATCAACTACTACATAGATGTTGTCATACCCTTTCTTAGTTTTTGGTAGACCTATAATAAAATCCATACCCCCACACTCCCATGGTCTATTAGGGACTGATAGAGGCTGATAAAACCCTACATTACTCATGCCTCCTTTTTCCTTCATGCAAAAAACACAATATTCTACATACTTGGTGACATATTTCACCAACTTTGGCCAATGGTAGAATCTTTGGACTAGTTCTAGGGTTTTTTCCTTACCAAAATGACCACTTAGAGAACCATTATGTTTCTCTTGTATGAGGTTCATCCTCATGGACCCTTTAGGTACACACAATTTATTTCCCTTGAACAACATCCTATTTTGTAAAGTATAATCACAGAACTTGCTATGAAAATGATTTTCAAAATCTACACCTACCTTATAGGCCTCCCCAAAATCTTCATCTACCTTGTAGAGATCTCTAAAACTATCAATCCCAATACTATTTAATTGGACTTCTTTCATTGTCAAAAATCTCCTACTTAAGGCATCTGGAACCTTATTAAGTTTCCCCTTCTTTCTCTTTATAGTAAAAGTGAATGTGTGTAAGAAATCCATCTACTTCAAATGCCTATTTCTTAGTTTCTCTTGTGTCTTAATGTAACTAAGAGCCTGGTTTTCTATGAACACAACAAATTCTTTAGGAAAAAGATAATGCCTCCACTTCCTCAAGGATTGAACTAATGCATATAGTTCCAAATCATAAGAAGAGTATATCTTCTTAGCCTCATTCAATTTCTCACTAAAGAAGGCAATAGGCCTACCTTTCTCACTCAATACCTCTCCTACTACCATTCCACTAACATCACATTCAATGGTAAACAAATTATAAAATCTTGGAAACTATAGGATTGGTTGGGTAGCTACTTGTTTCTTCAACAATTCAAAGTATTTCTTTGCTTCTACTGTCCATCTAAACTTAATTTTGACCCCACCCTTTATATTATCCATCAATGGTGCACATATCCCACTTAAGTTCCTAATAAAATTCCTATAAAATTATGCAAGGTCATGGAAAGTCCTTACCTTAGTGGCTATAGTAGGTGGAGACCTATTTAGGATATAAGAAACCTTGTCCTTGTCCATCTTCAAAGACCCCTTGGACACTAAAAAGCCCAAGTAGACTAGTTATTGCTTGAATAACTTACACTTCTCAAGGTTAATAGCCAATTTCTCCTCATGTAACCTTTTCAATACTACCTCTACATTTCTGATATGCTCCTCTCTTGTCTTGCTAAATATCAATATATAATCAAGATATACCACTATAAACTTCCCTGTTAAGTCCTTGAGCACTTCATTCATGAGCCTCATGAATGTGCTCGGAGCATTTGGGAGACCAAATGGCATAATAAGCCATTCATATAAACCATCTCTGGTCTTGAATTTTGATTTCCATTCATCACCTTCCTTCACCGTGATTTGGTGATAACCACTTTTTAAATCCAGCTTGGTAAAGCACATTTCCCCTCTAAGGAAATCCATAAGGTCCTCTATCCTGGGTATAGGGAAGCTATACCTTATTTTGATCCTATTTGTAGCCCTTGAGTCTGTGCATAGTCTCCATTTTCCTCCCTTCTTGCATGCTAAAACAACTGGGACTGCACAAGGGATAATACTCTTCTTGATCAAGCCTTGATCCAAGAGCTCATGTACTTGTCTTGCTACCTCCAAGTTCTTCTCTAGAGTAAGCTTGTATGCTTCTTTATTGGTCAAAGATGAACTTGGCACAAAGTATTTTTGGTGACTTATTACCCTCTTAGGTGGTAGGGTTGCAGGAGTGCCATCACTCACTATGTCCTTCTACTTCTCAAGTAGCTCTTATACTTCTGATGGTAATGGGTCCTTTGCTGATTCTTCTTCCTCATTGGGTCTTAGCACAATGGTATACCCTTCATTCTCATCACCCTTGATGTCTTTTACAAACTCCTTTCCATTGCATAATATAACACTAGGAGTTTTGGTCTATGGTTCTTCATCCTCTAGTAATGACTGAATTTTGAAAGTCTTTCCTCCTTTCTTGAAAGTTATGGAGTTCTCCTTCCCATCATATACTACCTCATTATCAAATTTCCAAGGCCTCCCAAGTAGAAAATGGAAAGCATCCATTGGTAGGATGTCATAAAGTAGTCTATCCTTGTACCCTACAATTGAAAATTCAACCCATGTTTGCTCATCGACTAATACACTCTGGCCTTTGTTGAGCTATGTCACCTTATAAGGGTTCACATGGGGTATCTTTGCTAACTTAACATTTACTATTTCCTCCTCTAAAATGATTTTATCTATGGATCCAGAGTCCACAATCACCTTACATACCTTCCCAAGAATATTGCATCTAATTCTAAACAATTCCCTCCTATGTTTGGGCTCATCCTTGATTGGTTACCTTATTAGTACCCTCCTGAACATTAGTTTATCACCCATCTCTAAGTCTAGATGGTCCACCTCAGGGGTTTTGACACTTGAAGTGTCCTCATGTGCATATGCTATCCTTTTGTCACTGTTTGCTGCAGAAGGTTTGTCAAGATATCTATAAGTTGGATGGCCTAGCTTCCCATAGTAATAACACTTCATGGTTGCAAAGTTAGAACTAATTCTACCTCCTCTTCCCTTTTAGGACCACCATGTTTACCATTGCCTCTGTTATAGCCTCCTCTGGAACTGCCTTCAGTATGTTTCTCTATCAACTTGTTCTCCCCTTGTGACCTTTGGAAACTACCCCTACCTTGGTAGCCTCCTCTTTGACCCCTTTGGTCTCTTCCTCTGCCTCTATTGTTTTTGTTGTTCTTGAAGGTAGAATCCCTTCTTCTTATTCTTCTCTTCCACTCTTATATCCAATTGATGACACTTTTGAATTATAGTAGGTGTCCATAGGCTAATCTCCTCTTTGATATTCCACTTCAACCCACCCAAGTATCTAGCAACTTTGATTGACTCTTCTTCCTACAATTTAGACCTTAGAAACAATCTTTGGAATTCCTTAGTATATGAGGCCACATCTAGGTATTTTTGTTTCAGGTTTTGCCTCTTCCTGTGGAGTTAGATTTCATAATCCTTCAGAAGATAGTTCTCTTTCAACTTGGTCACCATAGCATTCCAATTTTATATTGGTTGCTTTCCCATACTTACCCTCTCATCCTGAAGGTATTTCCACCATGTCAAAGCCGACCCTCTGAGTCTAGAATTGGCCACTTTAATATTTTGGGATTCACTTATCCCCTCACACTTGAAGTGCTTCTCCATTGCTTCAATCTAATCCATGGTTGTCTCAATATCCATCTTTCCTATAAACAAAGGTATTCCTTCCAAATCCTTGCCACTTAATGCCTTTATGCCTTCGAGAAAGGTTCCTCATTCAACACTGGGTCTAGTTTGGGGATAAGGTCTTCCTCTTCAACTTTTTTCTTTCCCCTATTACTAGTTTTAGCTTCAAAGTCTTTCTTTCTAGTAGCATCTACTAGTTCTTCCATCTTCAACCTCATTGATTCCAAGGTACCCTCAAGGAGTCTATTTTTCTCCTTTTTCTCTTCCATGTCCTTGGATAATTCTGTTTTTTTCACCATCTTTGTATAACTACTAGATTCCTCTTCTGACATATACCAATCTTCCCAAGTTTCTCAACTTACTCTGATACCACTCTTATGTAGCACTAGTCTTGCTTCCCCTAGCATCCTCTAGGGTCTCCTAGGCCAATCTCCTAACCTAATAGGGTTCTTTCACTAATCATATGCTCCTTAGGTTTCTTCTCACAGGAACCTAACACTTCAACTAGTGAATACCAACAAGGTAGAATCCAAACTTTTCATGCTCTCTCCTAGACCCAAATTGGACATTCTTGCTTCATCTGAACAATTTGATCCAAATGGATCCCAAACATTCCTAAATGGACAGGTAGTCTTCAAGATTTTTAAGTGGACCAATTTCAATATCCACAACCTTCTTTGGAAGTGAAACCCTAAACGAGTTCCAAATTCCAAGGTAAATTCACGCAAAAGAGGGCTACAAGATTTAGGCCTAATTAGGCTCTTTTTTTTAATAACTCTTAAAACCTCCAAAAAAGCATGAAAATAAACTCCATATCCTAATACCCTTTTCAAGAACCTAAGGATTTTCTAGGTCTTGGCTCTTAGAGGTGTCTGTGCAGTACCTCCTACATTCATGCCTCAAATTTAGGGTTTTAGGACTTTGCCACTGTGTGCACAAGAAATGTATTTTCTTGGATAGAAAAACACCTTGCCCAAACTTATCCTCTGAGTTGAGTATCCCCAACTAACTCTCCTACCTTCCCACACTCATTTATTGAAGCTATGAAATCTTTCAATCCCTCTAACAAGCTCTGCAATCACTGGTGATCCCTAGCCATGCCACTCTGGCTCGCCTAGGGCATCACTTTAAAAATGGCTAACATAAATTATTGGGCCCCTCCTTCACTCTACACAATGTACATGGAGTCACCTTCCATAATCCAAGAGCCCATGTAAGTGCCACTGTGGAAAATGGATCTATTACTCCATTAGCTCACAATGCCCAATTAAGGACACTGACAATCCAGAAAACATAAGAATTTAAAAAAGAAGCTAAAAATATTCAATCCAATAGAATTATACCACAATTAATCTTATATCAACCTAAATTACTCAAATAAATTCCTACATAAGTCACGTCAATCCATTAAACACTCCAATCTCCACAAACACCAAAACTGTAACTGTATATCAAATTCACAGTCCATACACAATGTGAATTCAAAATGCAAACCTTGCAAAAATATCATGGATGGTCTTATATAGTTGAAAAAAACACTTAGAAATTGATTTCAGATAATTAGGGAACTAAATCCTTTGAATTTGCATTCTTGTCATAAATGTTGTCAATGTTGTCAATGACAACATTGACAACTTTTGCAAATTTTTGGCTATGCTATCGAAACTTGGTATAACCGTGTCCAAACTTTTCCAAGCCACTAGTTATGATGAAATAACATCAAATAGGACCTATAGTCCCTTTTTTGGCTCATTTGACACCAAAATACCAAAAACACCCTATTGGACCTAAATGGACACAAAGGTCTCTAAGGACCTTAACAAGGCATCCTCCTACTTATCACAATTCACACTAAGACCCTTTGTCTCTTTATTCACCTAGTGGTCTGGCTAGAACTGCTACAAACTAAAAACATAGAAGAAGCCCTAGGTTACATTGCATCATCTAGCCCACCTAGGTGCTCCTGCACCATAGCTCTTGTTTTAAAATGAGGAAGACTTTTGGATTAGGGGGAATTGTTTTTGGGGGTAAAAACTTTGTATTGTTCTTTGAAACTAAAGGAATCGATTATTTTATCTATATTATCTTGATTATTAAATATGTTGTTTTTAAGTAGTTCTTTTTCTATACACAAACTTTGTGTTATTATAGATGGATTTGCATTTTTCTTATGTTAATGCTTGCTGCATAATTTCCAATGGATGAATCATTAAAATATTGAGTTTTTTTTTATCAATTACTCTTATCTAGTCTTTATCTTTGAATAAATATTGAATGATAATATCAACTGTAAGCCCCTCTAAACTTTGCATCTGTAGATTTCTTATGCTCAGGTGTTATCTCTGCTTTTCTGACTTTTTGGTTAAAAGCATACCCTAAATATCTAAAATTATATCATAATATAATGGTGTACCTCTAAAATTCAGAGGAAGATCATTTGTTGAATAGAGATCTCTCTAATTATTGGTTTTGAGTTTATTCTTTCAATTTAGGTCATATGTGAGTCATCTTTGAAATTGTTTTAGAAAGGCGAAAATCTAAACAAAGAGATTTTTTGGCAGCTCGGGTAGGGAAAATAAAGAGAGGTCAATGTATTTTCTTGTTTCAAACATTTAATGGTTACCTCCTTGAAAAAAAGGTTGACAACTCTATTTGTTTAGGAATATCTTGGAAAATGGTTTGATGCCAGGCCTAGCTGATAAACCAATTCAAAAAAGTTCTACACCAAAAATTGAGAAAATCAATGTTGAGGATGACCAAGAACTTTAATCCCTCTGGAACTATTTTAAATAAATTATCTATGTAGATGAAAGGAAAGAGTTCAATCCATTTGATGATTATTGATCTCTATGGTTGTAAAAAGGTATGCATCAGAGATATTATCATCTTCATAATCCCAAACAAGAGATTCTGGCTAGAGTAGAAAAATCAGAAGGGGAATAAAAAAAGGAGTCAGGATCTTATAATTTCTCTATTTTTAGTGAACAAACATTGATGGATCCTTCAGTGTGTTGGATTCAAAATCAGCAAAAATAAGGAACCTTGAAAAAGAAACTATAGATAGAGGACCATGATCTTCCTTGGCATGCACATGAAAGAGAAATCACCTATTCCTCTTCAAGAAGAAACACTATTAGATGAACAAAAATTGTCTCTATACTGAACTGGTTCTTAGAAGGCTCAAGTGATAAATTTTGGTGTTGAGTTTAGGATGATAATGGTCATATTACTAAAGTAGGAATAAAATAATTCATTTACAGCTTCTAAGACACTAAAAGAGGTATTGATACACCTTTGTTTGAATATTTTGATTAAAAAAAACACAAGGATAAGAAACAACAAGAAAAAGACAATGCACACATGTAAAATTGATTTAGTTGAATCTACTAAGGATGTGAATTTTTTTTACTCTCAACCTACCTCAATTCTCAATGATGGCATCCCTTTGTAATCACCTAATATTGGTATCATAAGCCCATAGCCCCTAATTAGATTAAATTGGTCTTAAAAATCCTAAATCAAAGGAATTTATTGATAGACCTTAATTATGTGTATTTAATCAAACTTGCTTGCATAATTAATTAAACTTTTTAATACAAGATTAATCATTTAATTTATTAAATAGTAGGGTTTAATTTAAAGTCCTAGCACTTTTTATTAAAATAACCCATTCACACATCCTCACACATGTTTGAGCACATAAAAATTAAAATAAAAGAAATTAAAAGGGGATAATCACCAAATTTCTCTCATTTTTCCCCAAACAAACACAACCTTGACCAATAAATAATCTCCCATGTGGATTGAACTCACATGGATTGAAGGGGGGTACATCTCAACCACCCTTCATGGCTATATCTCAGTTGTCCATTTGAGGAAATTCTTATAAAAGCGAGAGACAAATTTTAGAAGTAAAATCATAATGCCTCTTTGATTCTAGGTTTTTGCTCATGTTGTAGAAATGCATTTTCAAGATATCTTAGTGTATACATTTTTATCTAAGATAGTTGAATATTAGGTTTCATTTCTTATCATGTTGATGCATATTTTTTAGATCTAACCTATGTTATGTCATACAATTAGCATGTCATTTTCATGATTCTGAGGGAAAAGTATGCAAGTTCATGCATCCTATACACCTTTTGAATCTTCAGTTTGGAGTTTTCTAGTCACTGATTCTAAATGTCAATCTGATCAACATCTATTGAGAATCAAAATCTCTTCATTGAGGAAGTAATAAGCCAATTTTGGAGGTTGTTACATAATGATAGATTTCAATTTGATGATCACTAACTAACCCTTAAGGTAAAATTTTATTGAGTGTTTAGTTTTTTCAAGGATGAAGACCACATTTATACCACACATCTATTGCACCCATCGTGGGCCTCAAACTAGTTTTAGGCCCCAATTCATGATATTTTGTTATGCCAGTATTTCATTTGTATTCTATAATTTAAAAAATAGAGAGCACTTTTAGGGGTTCATTTGAATTGATTTTTGAATTCTAACCTCTAATTTGGTTGTGTTGGTCTTCTAGCTCTCTGATTTTTCAGCCTAGCATATTTTTGTAGGATGCTTGATATAAGATTTTCTTGACAAAGTGACACTATAAAACATTATTTATTGCAAACTATTGTCCTCTTTGTGCTTGTAGGACATTTTGAAGAAGAAATAAATTGGATAAAACAACGAAACCTGGAGTTTTTTAAGGTTTCCTAAGTCTCCATCAAACAAATGATCATTCTTTTTAAAATGGTAATCTTGGAACCTAGTATAATTATGAGATTTCTTCTCTCAACCAAGCTAAACATTAGGGGATTATGCTCTCTTTCATTTTAGGGAAGATCATAAACCTATACATGTTTGACTTATCTTAAACAAGTAGTCTTTGGGCTAAATTTGGAGTGTTTTGGAAAAACAAACAGAAATGTGAGATTATGTGTTGGAAATAATGGAATGGTGTGTACTGAGAGGGGAGGGGTGAATAAGTACCCATAATTTTTTTTGTCAATTTACCTTAATCCTTTAGTAATCAATTGCTTGCATTACCGACCATATCTGTTATTATATCTTTATGTATGCAATATCAATTTATAAACTCAATTGCATTTCAACATTCATGAAATGTAATAATACACAACAGAAGATTTGGTAACGCAGAAAACCCCTGTTAGAAGGTAAAAAATGTGGTGCAGATGACACCCACAAAACTTTACTATCTGCAGAATGGAAGGGGTCAGTTAAAGCTTACAATTTTGATCACTTCTGATCATCTTACCCTGTTAGGAGTAACATGTTGAGACTAGTTAAGTTATACTCTATTAAGAGCTTTAGCAACACTATTTACTATGCACTCGGTTAAGAGATTTACAAAGTATTGTTAAATCCACCTTTCTTGAAAGGATTTCTTCTATTTTCTACACTTTTTAGAATGTACTTGAAAATACTTATTAACCCGAGTATATGCAATCTAGAATTGTTGAATACATATCCATTAAAGTGCATGTGTATATTTATCACTTATAGTGATTGGTCAATACCTTTCTTCTGCTCGGTAGCCCTTAATCTAGTTCTTGATAACCTATTTCATCTTTTGTTGTTCTTTTGCATAAAACTATGTCTCTAATCCATAGATGTGCTCCTCGGCTAAAATCATCATTACAGTATATTGTTCTGATTGATTACACATCTATTTATAGATTGAATTTGACCTCAATAAGTTTCATGCTTTATAAAGATAACTCTATGATCAAAGGTTTAGACTAATTAAAAAAATTACAATTACATTGATTGTTCCTCAAGAAATGGTTTTAAAGATGTTCTTTAAAGTCATATATAAAACTTAAGTGTTTTATCTAATGTGTAAGTAAGATCCACATTTCTTAGAATATAACTACCTCTTAGTATACTGGTGGTCGGTTTTCTCTTTAGTTTGTATGTCAGTGTAGAATATAAACTTGTCTGTCGGGTTCCTCTATTGTCTTCTCTGTTGTTTTACATTGTTAAGTTTTTTGTTGGGTTACATTGTAAACTTCTATCAGGTTCCTCTATCCTTAATATTTTTGGTGACCTCTCTTTATTGTTGGGTTAGGTTGCATTGAAATCCTTTCTTTCGGTGATCATTGTACCGATGGTTAAAAACTTGTTTTGTTTGCATACTAATGGAAAAATATGTCATCAATCTCCCCCTTTGATATTAGTATTTTAAAACTGATATATGCAACACTAAGAATGTTTAGTATATACACCATGTATTTTACATTGTCTATATGACTCCCCCTATGTGTATGTCAGTATAGTATATGTACATGTATATACACTTGCCTTTATACTATTTCCCTCTTTTCATTATTTTCCCCTTGTACCTTATCAATTCTCCATTTATTATTTCTCTCTTTGTCACATTATTTCCACCTTTTTTTGATAATAAGGACAAAGGTGTAATACTTACAGTTTATCAAACTATGTGAATGTGAGTTCTACATGTATTCCATAATTTTCTCCCACTTATCCTTAATGTGTTCAAGGATCTCCAATGTGATCCTTTCATGCATATCATATATTCTTTCTATCATAGACATTTCTAGGGTGGCAATTAATGTTCTTTCTAATGTCATATGTTGTTGTAGTAATGTAAGATTGGGTAGAAGTAGAGCTTGAAGCTCGGTTACCTCATATCTGAATTTTGTTTCTACCTCTATAATCTCAAGTCTCAACCTTTTAACTTCCATAATCTTGTCATAATGCAACTTGATTGCATTGTTAGTGGTTGTAAGACTCTGTGCACTAGCATTGAGATTTGCATCTATTTGTGCAATCTTCTCACTATTCTCCTTAGTGAATTGCTCTATTGTGCATAACTTCTGAATTAAGGTTATAGCTTTTTAAATGATTGGTTCCAATGTATGGACTAGTTTAGATAGCTTTACCTTGTTCTTGGCCACTTCTTGGCTGATTTTCTCTATCAAATTGTATTGGTATTTCTATTATGCAAGTTCTTCTATTTCCCTCTCTGCATCTACATTCTTTGAGGTGATAGATTTGTTAAGAACAGCTAGTTGATCAAGTAGAGGAGTATTTTGATCAATTTCAGTATCAGGTACAATCTATAAAAGTATATCCTTGGCTGTCTCTAGTACATGTTTATCCTTTTCCTCCTTTTAAGTTTATCTTGGATGGATTTCCTCTTACAAAGTTCTTCATACTTTATGAGTGTGTCTAGATCCAATGTCCTTGAATCACAAGATGGTATTTAAATTAGCTCACCCAATGTAACAGGGTTCTTATTCTTTTTCTTCTTCTTCTTCTTCTTCTTCTTTGAAATTGTTGTGGAGGCACCTATATGCAGTACCATAGCAAGTTCCTTTGCTTGGCCTGATGTGCTTGGTGAAGGATTTATAGTATGTGTTCCTTTATCCTGTTTCTCAGTGTCTACCTGTCAGTTGGGAGTGGACATCTCCACATCAACCTTAACTTTTCCTGCAACTTCTCCTTCGGTATCCTTAGGAGTGGCATCACCTAGCTTCTCTTCTTTACATTTATCTTTCTATTCTCCACTTGTTTCTTTTGGTTCTTCATTTTTGTGCTCCTCTTCACCCTTATCTTTGGGTATTCTTACATCATGGTTGGATCACTTATCCTTTTCTGAGATGATATTGATAGCTTGTATCAATAATGGTATTTTCCCTCTTATATCTACCTGTGTAGCATCATTTTTTGTGTCTCATTATTTTTTTTTCTTGGAGGTACCAGTGACATCATCATCTACCTTTACCTCATCAGAAGGATATTCGGTGATGTCTATGATAATCACATATTGGATTGTGACATATGTTGTGTCTCCCAATGACTATAAAATTTGAGGTATGTCATCTATTACTTTACTAGATTTTGTGTTCAATTCAATTGAATTGACAACCTCTGCATCATTTATAAAAATATACTCTCGGATCAGTTTAGCTTGATTTTCTTCATTGTGGGGTGTGTCGGTGAGTGATAATACTCTCTCGGGACTTGAATCCTCTTTAAGTGGTTGGAGTATTTGTCGCTAAGTATCCTCACTTTCTTTGTCAAGTTCAATTAAGTATCCCTGTAGCACTTTGTAGGCTCTCAATTTTGTTGAGAACTTCTTTGAATGTAACTTCATCATTTCATCAATCTCTTCCATTCTAGACTTGGGTGGCATAATTGATACTAGGGATCTTTCCCTTATCTCCTTTTCATATTTTAGTGTATATGTCCACCTTGATGATAGTCTATCTAAAAGTTCCTGTGGCATCATCTTGTCAAATTGTATAGTTATATATTTGAATATACACATTGTTTGAATGATGGCTTCTTCTATCTTATTATGATCCTCGGTATTCAGTTTTAGCCATTGTTTAACCTTAGAATCAGATATTGAACCTGTCTTGATGATTGAAGTGCAAATCTCATAAATTATTGTAGGAATTTTGTTCTTTAGAGTTTGTAGTTCCTCACTCTATTCTTTCTTAGTGTCTTCCTTATCTTCCTTTCTTCGTATCAATCTCCTCCTTCTCTTAGGTTTTGAAGTCTTCTCGGTTTGAGGATTTCTTTTTAAGTCCTCACTTGGGCTTTCTTAATCATTGGTGAGTATGCTTTTGCAGTTTGACTACTTTTTCTTGATGCAGTAATATTTTTAGTCTTCATTGGGGGTGGTGCATCAAAATCTATTGACTTAGATTCACTCACTTTTTTAGCTTCACCAATGGGTAACTGTCCCTCGATTTCTTCTGTTGGTTTTGTTTCTTCTTCATTTACTGACAACTTTTTCTGAAGTGTCTTTACTAGTTTATCCTTCTTTCTATCAATTTTCAATACTACTAGGCCGGTCTTAATTCTTTCCTTAGCCTCTTCATAGGTTCCAAAACGTGGTAATGATTTGTCTAATGGTTCATTTAACAATGCTTCAATAGCATTTTTGGCTTAATCTATGTTGATCTCACAGTAAGTGGTGCTAACCATGCTATCCTTGGTACAGTTGGTTTGATTAATGTTGTGTCGGTGTCCACCATGAAACAAATGCCATCTTTAAATTTATCTACCAGTTGTTTTGGTATCCTCATTGTTTTCTTCATTCTATCCTTAAATCCTGTGAAATTTTCATCCATAACTGATTTAAAGTTGTCACCTATTGACTTAATGAATTTACTGATTTGAATTGTCACTAGTCGGGTAGTGTTCCAGTTGACATTACCAACAGATGGAAAGAAGTCTTTAAAATAGAAAAATATGCACATGATGAGTGAACCGAACTTACATGAGTTAGACTTTGCTGATCTTATGGTCCTCATGTTCTCTTCCAATTGCCTTAGTAGAAGTTCTTATAGATCCTAATGTAGACCTTTCTTTACTATTTTATGGTTGGTGTCAAGAGCTCCACTTGAAATATTGTTTAACTGGCTAGCTTGGAATATTTTGTATCCCAATACACATGCACCAAATTTTTGTTCTGGATCAGTGATGGAGTTTACCTTTAAACCTCTGCCATCCCATACTGCACATGTAATCTTCTCAATATCAGGGTGAGAAGGGTGTTTGAGTGCCTTTGCCTTGTCGATTATTGGATAATTGGTTACTATGTGTATCAAATCCTTGGTGATTGGTATTGTCTCATCTAGCCACATCTTTTGGTCATGCACTCTACTCAACACTATCCTGATCCATTTAGTTTTAAACTCCTTCGGGAACATTAGGGCATTTTTCATCCCTTTGACCTCTATGTGTTTATGCTCATCCTTGATGGTTCAGTCTGTGCTGAGATTCTTGTAATATTGATCTACCTCAAGATCTCCTATCTCAGTGTTCTTGCAATGCATGTATGCCATGACATCCTCAATGAGAAAAACCCTTTTTGGAATGCCAGAGAATGCACCAACATCGTCAGGTTGTGAAGAAACCTCATGACAAAAATTGTATTTAGGTTCTTCACAATTGGTATTCTTGATCAGTTTGACCTTGTTTTACTTGGAGTTCTTGGTCTTGGTGGAATGAGTTGTGGTTGCCATGGTTTCTAAAAATTAGGGCTTTTCTGTAAAACAAAAAGTGAGCTTGGTGATGTTACTTACTTAACCTTTTGTATGTTGTTGTGAATTTGTTTGAGTGTTGTGAATTTGTTTGTTAATCACTTTTGCAATCTGGTCGCTCTGTGCTCTACTTATTCACTCTTAATCACTGATGAATTAAATGAGCTCTCCATCATCCTTTTATAAATGGTGCCATAAGTGGTGTCATTAATGCTTTACCCACTTGTCAGGTGTCAAAGATGGAGTCGCTCGAGGCACATGCCAACTTCATTCTTAGTGAGAATGTGATGCTGAGGACAAGTGTCAGCTCATTTGACCTATCAAATGTTTACCGACGGATCTTGGTATATAGGCAAAGACAACATTGTCATTTTACATGATTACCGATGATGCTCGGTTTACACTAGAAACATAGCTTTTGTATGTACACTGATGATTTTTGGTATGCATTGACTGACGAGATTGTATTGACAAATTCATAACAAGTAATAAAATAGTGCATCTTTAATCATGTTGATTTGGTATTTTATCAATTTTTAATGGAACTGATGTAAAATATATCTTGGTATAATGTAGTTCCATGCTTACTTGTTCTGCTTAGGCGGGGGTAGTGATATCACCAGATCCATTAGATAAGGTGTCGCTAATTGTATTGCTTGGTCCAGCATCATCTAGGTTTGTAGCTTTCCTCCACATTTTTTTTCTCATCTTCCTGATGTCTTCAATGATATTTCCATTTTCAAAAGTGCTTGTCTCTATCACTCAATCTTTGCTTTCCTTTCTTAGATGACCAAAACTATGATAGTGTAAGCATGCCATTCTGGGGTTAGTCCAGCTTCTAGAATTTCTTATCCATTTTCTAATGTAGTTTTCAGCTATGTGTCCATATCTACCACATGTTGTGCAATTTTTCCATGTAGTCTAATCCCAAACATATGAGTTACTTACTCTTTTCAGTTGAGAGGCATTTTCTTGTTCTTTTGGCTTCCATGCTTGCCTTTTCTTCTTCCTTCATTCAAGAGATGTGTGCCCATACATTTTTCAATTACGATAATATTTTTCCATGTAGGTTTCCTTCTTTTGTTCTTTCACCTTATATTTATATTCATATGCTTTATGTCCATGCTTGTTACAGTTATAACAATTTCCTATGAGCGTAGATGTGGATTTAGGAATACCTTTAGCTTTGTTCTTGCAAACATTTGAAATGTGGCCTATTTTTCCATAGTGATTGCATGACATCCTCCTTGGTCTTTGATTTGAGTAGACATCTTTGTAATTAGATTAATTTGATGATTCTCCATGTTCGATATACCCTGGTCCGGTATTGTTGTTACCACTTCTTTGTCCATCCAGAAATTCATCCATTCTTTTATTTCTTTCTTCATCTTTCTTAATCATAACATTGTGATGTTGCTTAATTCTCACTTCATTCTTTAGTCTTTCATTTTCTACTCTTAGCTCACCAATGAATTCCAATTTTCCATTGAGTTCTATTTTCATTCATTTTTCCTTATGACTCATAAGAACTATATGATTGATGATCTCATGATGATGTTCAGATAGTCTTTGTATTTCTCGCTCCCTCTCTTGTAGCTTTTCAGTGATCTTCCTCCTGTAATCAATAGCTAATGTTCTTTCTTGCTCAACTTTTCTAGCATTATTCATAACATCAATCATCCTTACCATTTGTATCTCTTGGTCGATTTGTAGTATCTTTACTTTCTTTGTCAGATGTTGGTTGATTTCATTCAAACTTGTAATGCTTCCTTCAGATGTGTCTGATGTGTTGCTAGTTGTAGATCCTGATGACTCAAATAAATCAGGTATCTCTTCTTCATGATAGTCTGTTTCATTGCAGCAAGATGCCACAACCTTTCTTTCATCCAGTAGATCTCTCATCTTTATACTTTCTTCTTTGTACTACTCATAGAAGATCTATATCTCTAACTTTGGATTCTCAATACTTTTGTCTAGCCTATACCTTTCCATTGTATGATATTTTCTTTCAAGTGATTTAAACTTTTTCAGAATAAGAGATCTAGCTCTGATACAAATTATTTGAAATAATGGAATGGTGTGTACTGATAGGGGAGTGGTGAATTAGTACCCTTAATTTTTTTTGTCAATTAACCTTAATCCTTTAGTAAACAATTTCTTATATTACCAACCATGTCTATTATTCTATGTTTGTGTATGTAATATCAATTTATAAACTCAATTGCATTTAAACATTCATAGAAACATTCATGAAATGTAATAACACATGACACAATATTTTGTAATGTAGAAAACCCCTGTTAGAAGATAAAAAAAAATGTGGTGGGGATGACACCCACAAAACATCAGTATTTGCATAATGGAAGGGGCTAGTTAAGGCTTACACTTTTGATCACTTCTGATGATCTTACCCTATTAGGAGTAACATCTTGAGACTGGTTAAGTTCTAATCTATTAAGAGCTTTAGCAACACTTTTTAGTGTGCACTCGTTTAAGAGATTTCCAAAGGATAGTTAAATCCACCTTTCTTGAAAGGATTTCTTCTATTTTCTACACTTATTAGAATGTAGTCAAAAATACTTATTGACCTAAGTATATGCAATCTATAATTTTTGAATATAGATCCATTAAATTTCACATGTATATTTATCACCTATAATGATTGATCGATACCTTTGTTCTGCTTGATATCCTTGAATCTACTTCTTGATAACCTATTTCATATTTTTCTATTCTTCTACATAAAACATTGTCTCTAATCCATAGATGTGCTCCTCGTCCACAATAATCATCACATCATCTTGTTTTTATTGATTACACATCTATTATACATTAAATTTGACCTAAAGAAGTTTCACACTTTACAAAGATAACTCTATTATCAAAGGTTTACAACTTGACCTTGATCTCCTAGTTTGCATGTTTTGAATCAGTTGGAATGATTAAAACAATTACAATTACATTTCTTGTCCCTCAAGAAATGGTTTTAATGATGTTCTTTAAAGCTATATATAATACTTAAGCATTTTATTTGACATGTAAGTCAGATCCACATTTCTTAGAATATAACTGCCTCTCAGTAGAATAGTGCTCAGTTTTCTCTTTAGTCTGTCTATCAGTGTAGACTATAAGCTTTTCTTTCAGGTTCCTCTTTTTTTTACTCTATCGGTTTACACTATTAACTATTCTGTCGGGTTACATTGTAAACTTATGTCAGTTCCTCTATTCTTAACATTTTCAATGACCTCTCTTTACTGTTGTGTCGGGTGGCACTGAAATCCTGTCTTTTGGTGATCATTGTACTGATGTTTGAAAACTTGTTTCCTTTTCATTCTAATGGAAATATATGTCCTCATTATGTTCTTCTACTCTTTGAGGAAGAATCAGAAATCTAAACCTTCTCTTCGCTATCTATTTTATTTCATGCATACCTTTTAGGTGGGCCTTTTGGTTGAGGTAAAAATCTCCTGGAAATGACCCATGTGAGAACAAGGTGTAATCCATACCACTCCAACTCACATTAATCAAATTTTCTCCTTGGGTCCAAAGCATCGGAAGATAGGTACCATTTGATCTTATACTCAGCCCTCACCTAGCATATAGTACGGCCCTAGAGGTCTATATCATGTTCACAAGACTACTTGTGCCAAGGTTATTTGTGGGGGTATACACCTGAATCACACTTGAATGGACGTAAAGGATGTTCTCAAATAGAGACCCTTACTAGATTCTATAGAGCAGTAGCCGGGTATGTGTAGGATCATGGTATGCCAAAAAGTGGTGATGTGAAAAAGATATCCTGATTGGTAGACTGATTGAAAAATATCTATAACTTTCAAATGGTATACAAAAATTTTAAAGTTGAAACATGTGTCACATTCTATGCTTCACCTACTATAATAAAAAAAATAAAAAAATTTCTATTTGATTATCTTTAGACTAAGTGAAGGTGGTCAGACATGGGAGTTTTTATATTCTAGGAAAGTTGTAGAAGAAAAATCAAATTTAATTATTTACTTGGAAACAATTACAAAAAAATATGCGTCACATCCGTACATGAGTCTACTACTTATATATAGAATCTAGTAAAATAATATTATGATTTTATTGTGTTTAAGGTGGTCAGACATACACCTACTTCTTATCTATTTGTCGTGATTGATAGACTGATTGAAAAATAGCTATAGCTTTCAAAGAGTATAACATTTTTAAAATCCTAAACATGATTCACATTTTATGCTTTTCCTAGTACATTAAAAAATTAAAAAAATTTCAATTTGATGAAGTTTAGACTAAGTTAAGGTGGTCAGACATGAAATTTTTTATATTGAAGAAAAGTTGTAGTAGAAAAATCATAATTAATTATTTACTTAGAAAAAAAGTACACAAAAATATGCATCACATCCGGACATGAGTCTACAACTTATATCTATAATATTGTAAAAAAATATTATCATTTTATTATGTTTAAGGTGGTCAGACATACACCTACTTCTTATCTTTTTCTTGAAATTATCATACTACTGCATATAAATTTAAAATTTCTCCATATAGAATTTTTTTTATTTTAAATGGCTTGTAGAAAGAAACTAAATTCAATTTTCTATAGATTATCTACTTACACATTTTTATATAAGATTGATAACTTGTTCACATTTTTACGTCAACTTTCATAAACCTGATTTTCTAAATTTTCATTGCCGCTTAAGGGCCTAGTTTGGCATACCATGATCCTGCACATACCCAGCCACCCGGCTCCCCTTCGAAAGTTGATAATCCAAGTGCAAGGGAAAATAGTTACTCCTCCAAGACACTCATCGTATCATGCACTTATTAGCATTTGGAGTAGGATAATACGTCATCACCATACCCATTGCGTGGATATTCGATGTGTACCTAAATTAATGAATGAGGATTTTCTAACTAAACTAATTGACTCTAGGGATAGAAAGTGTATTTGATTTTCACTTATTTTTGCTTGATGTTCTTTTATCACCTAAAGCTGACACAAAAACAACATAAGACACTTTCATACATTGACATTATTACACCAAAATTGTGCAAATTGGTCCAAAATTCATCCAAGTCAAATGAAAAAACATCCCTTCATTACACCGTCATTTTGACCCATTAGAATTATCGTACGAAAATACACTCTGAAAGCAACAACTTGTATGGTCAGGTGGGAATTTTTATATGGAAACGTGTGAATTGTTGTATGATCATGCATTGGAATCTAACATTTTTTATGATCTTTGATGTCTTTATGTTCATCTTATTTCTCATCTATGTTGCCTGAATCAGTTATTATGGCTCATCATAACAATCGTCAGTACTTGACATAGTGAATTGACCTATCCTCATCTCTTTTTCTAGACTATTGAATGATCCTACTTGTCATGGTCTATCTCATCCAAAGTCAATCTCAATGAGCTTGGTCACAATTATTGTCCAGAAAACATTCATGTCTCAAATCTCAATACCTTTTACTAGGCTCAACAATCTGTCATCAACATATCTCTTACTAATCTCTCAGACAGGTGATCATTTGGAACTCTTTTACATTGACCCATCAGTCTAGTCATCTCAAAGTCTCAACTAAAATTTTCTTTCATTCCAGTATAGACAAGAAGCCAACAACAAAAGGTTGATCTTGATTCAAAAGGAAAACCTATCGATGATTCTACTCCTGGACCCTCATCTTTTCAAAAACCAAGAGCTTCTCAAATGATTCCAAATAAAGACACACCACCTATATATCAATCAATACCCATTTTTAGAACTTCAATTCCTCAACATCAACCATTATATAATGAACATCAAGACCCCTCAACCATGTTAGCCTACGAATGGAGATCTAGCCAGGGTAGGCAAAGCCGCCATACTAAGATCTCCTCCTCGATTGAGGAACCTACTGAAGAGGAAATCAGAAGGTGTCAACAAGACAAATACTTTAAAAATATTATGCAAACCCTCATCAAACTAGACGAGGATAAGTAATTCATGCACCTAGCATCTGTAGGGGTTAAACATCCTCCCAACTTTGATATTGAAGGAATAATAAACAAGGAAGAATCTCCTATCACTATTCTCAATCAAGAGTTGAAAGACATGAGGTGTGAACATAGAGAGCTGAAGAAAACAAAAGAATGAGATGTAAACAATACTAACTAGAATATATATGTCCCTTCCCATTTGATAAGAACTTACATATGCCACCATTTCCTCCCAAATTTGAGATTCCAAAATATGATAAGTATAGTAGGGATGGTGACCCACAAGATCATGTGAAATCATTTTGTACTCTTATCATAGAATTTATGCATGAAAGCACATACCTAATTATACTATTCCCTCAAAGCCTCAATGACCAATATTTTGTATGGTTCACCAAACTCTCACCAGGAATTCAAAAATTTGATGAGCTTGTGCAAAAATTCATCCAACATTATTCCTAAAACATCTTACACACGGTCACCATGTTTAATCTATTTAATACCAAACAACACAATGGTGAACCTTTTGTTAAATTCCTTCAAAGATGGAGAAAAATGTTTGCAAGGTATCCTAGACAATTCCCTAAAATTGAGAAAATAGACATCTTCATTAACAACTTGGTACCCGAGATGAACTACACACTCCAAATAAAAAATAATGTTGCCTTTAGTGAATTGGTATAAAGTGCTATCTAAATTGATGAGGTTCTTGTGAAGAAAGGTGAGCTCACCTTATACAAAGATGATAAATCGTCAAACAACCCTATTAATAATAATGGTAAAGACAAGAAAAAATACTAGTACAAGAGAAAGACTGTGGTCAATGATGAAGTGGTTGATTCATTTGATTTAAATCCCAAGGAATGGATATTGAATCTTTCTAGTAGCATCCAAGATGCTTAGATCAACTCAAATGTTTCATCAACATCAAAGAGTACCCAAGACACACAAAAATACAAAGCACCTTGGATACCCAAGGCCAAGTGTAACTTTACTCCTCTAGGAGAACCCCTTGAAGCCACACTACAAAATTTGTTGGCTAATAAAATAATCATGTTACCTAAATCAAAGCCTTGGGAACCAACAGTTAAATCAAAGTGGTGGAATGATAATAAATTTTGTGAATACCATAAAAATAAGGGATATTTGACTAAGGAATGCATGAAATTAAAACAATTCATACAACACCTGATTGATAATGAAACCATCACAGTTGATGACCATCATTTGAATAATGATCACAAGGCTTTTAAACAACCTCTACCATCTAATAAACAAGGAGAATCATCAAATCATCAAGGAGCCAAGGTAAATTACACCTATACTTATAATGATAATGTGATTCACATGCTTGAACCATGCAATTAATCACTCAATGTAATCATCATCAAAGACAAGAAAGAGTTTGAATTTACCAATGCTATAACAAGAAATCAATTTAAGGTCACTATTAAGGGAGTAGCCTCCTCATCTAAAAAACCCATTGCATCAACACAAAACCCCCAACATCAAAGAAATTTGTCTCTTCAATCCTAGCTGCAAATTAAAACTTCGTTGATCAGTTACAAAGAACCCCTACCCAAATTTCCAATTTGGAATTTCTTAAAATCTCGTCATCGCATAAGGAGATTCTTGAAACTGCCTTTCTAGAAACAAATCTGTCAAATGACCCCGATGTTGATTGAACCCAAAGAATGGTGCGACACTTGACCTTGCCTCCCCACATGTCCTTCTTAGAAGAATATGATAAGTCATTAAATCACTCTCATAATTATCCCTTGCACATAAAAATTTTCATCTATAAGCATAGAGCCAAGTGTGTCTTGATAGATGAAGGTCTTAGTTTAAATATTTGTACTCTCAAACTTATAAAAACATTGGGTTTCTTATAGAATGCTATAGATCCCAGGAGGAAAATAACTATAAAGGCATCTGATGAAGAGGAGAGGTCATCAAAGGGGTTAGTTGAGACACCTATTAGGTTTGGACAAATTGAGAGAGACGTAACCTACCAAGTATTAGATCTACCTTTGGCGTAGAATATATTATTGAGGAGACCTTAGATCCATGACATGTAGGAGGTCCCCTCGATATCTCACTAGTGTGTAAAAATCCCATATAATAGATTGGGGGTTTCTATCTCGACTGATAATACCTACTCTTGCAAAAAATTGGAACAAGATGATATCATGGTCCCGCATACACAAAGAAGCATTTAATAGACAAGAGGCAAAGAATTCCAAAATGACACTGGTGAGGAAATTTTAAGAGAGTTTGAAAATTAAAGACACTAAAATGGGAGAATATCAACTACATCCCTTTCCATCCATGGCTAATCTTCCTACACCCTCTAGTGTTATGGAAAAACCTCATCATATTTTAAACCTTCTAATACCCAAACAATAACAATACATGAAATAAATGGAATGGTAAAAGAAATATTTTCACTCTGAGAATAAAATGAAGAAAAAAAATTTCTTGTTTTCTCTATAAAGGGGAAGAGCACAATCAAGAAGTGAAATACTTCTATGGATCTCTCCACAGAAGTATGGAAAGGGATACTAGTTCATGCAACAAATGGGTTATAAAAGAAAAGGACCGCTAGGAAAAAATAAAGGATTACTAGAGCCCATACACACCATGTTTTGAAGCCCAACAAATAAAATAAGGCTATGATTCCATGAGAAAAAGTCCAATCTTTTCTCTAGAAATGGTCCTATATTCTATCAAATAGAGGACTCTGATGATGAGAGTGGAGAGGAGGCAGAGACTAGAAAATTATCTTTTAAGAGGTTGGTTCATATACAAAAAGACAATTCCAACTACCAAGGAGAACTTTATATCCCACATTAGTTCAGAGCCCCCTTCATACCAAATGGATCCACATCCTAACAAACATAGGAAGAGAATCAATTAACCAGATATCAAGTGGCCAGCCAAAAAAAACAAAGTAATTCATGTGAAGATGATTTGGCACTAGAACAAGAAGGTTAACAAGAGGAGAGACACCCTAACTGGGAGAAAATAGTGACCATTTCTCACATACTTGATTTACCTCACTTCATGAACACAATAGTGAAAGAAATAGAGTTATTTTCACCCCGCTCTACGTCCATATAGGTAGTTGACTTGAACATGTAGTAACAAAAGAGGGTGAAGATGACCAAGAAGAAGAAGGAAAATCAAGTGAATACAAATAAAGTTTCATGTCCATAGCATAGTACCTGGGTAGATCTGATGATAGTCAAATTGATTCTCATGAGTACAAGTTTTGTAAATTTACAGAGAATGACCTAGAAAGAAGACATCCTAACTAGCGGAAACTAGTTGCCCCTAATTATGTACTATATATGCCTCATTCTATAGAAATAAGTTATAATGAGCATGAATGGGATTCCCTCTCAGATGCCACAATAGAGATTGACATTGATGCCATTCATAAATATGCACCTCATCCTGAACAAGGGGAAAGTTCTAATGCTACCCAGATACCAGTCCTTCCCCAAAACATAAATTGGAATTTTGGAGATAATGATATGAATCTCAATTCTATAACTAGATCTACATCAATAATTGAGATTGTTTCTTTAAAAACTTTTCTCAAACATATGACTACCCATGAGGAGAATCAAAACAATAACATTATATCAAATGAGTTAGATTCACGAGATAATAAAAACAACTATGATAATAATGTTAGGACACTTTGTGTTCTATGAATTCCTTTGGAGAGTGTTATAATATATCTCCTCTTACCTTTTAAAAGCCTTGATCATGATAACATGGTGCTATCTTTAGAACCTACCAAATCTCTATTCCTAATACATACTGAACTTATTTAGTGGAATCCAAATGAGCCTATAAAACATGTTAATCAACTGATGGAGATGATGAAGAATAGGTGATAATAGGTATACATGTTTGTAGAAATGGTTACATCAGTTGGTTTTTTTTCATTGATGTCAATCAATTGATTCCTGATTTATATTGAGTTACCATATCATAAGAAGGAGAAGTTAAATGGGTGACAGATATAGAGTAGACAATGATGAAGTAATGTTGATATAGTTGTTTTCTACTATATATTTGATATTATCAAGTTAGTATATTTGATTGATTAATTTAAAGATTTTCAAAGAGTTAAGTTATGACTAGAAAGAGTTACTCTACCAAGCTAGATAGAGTCATTCGGTATAGAGTTGTGTTTTTCAATTTTAGTTACCGAGCACCAAGAATGAGTTAGGCATTGAGAAGTAAATGAAGATAGTTACCAAGTTGCAAGGAAAGTTACTGAGTGTAGGATATTGGTTGATAATAATGATAAGATTAAATTTAATACAAAGCTATGATTTTCTCAATGTTGATAAGGATAAACAAAGTTTGTTACAATATCTACGAGCGATAAAATTCAATGAGAAGATCTAACAAAAAGATAAAGCGGTTAAACCTGATTGTTTGATTTCCAAGAAAAAATTCAAGTTATGAGGTAAAAGTAAAATCATTTAGCGAGCTAAGATTTATGAAGAAGATGATCGAATGGCTAAGACAAAATAATAGTAAACCTAAGCAAGTTGATTAAGAGGAAAATGTGTATCTATATAAAGGATGAAAACTAATGAGAGAAGAGATGCTGGCGAGTTCAATTGAGAAGTAGAAGGAGATGAAGGACAGAGTTACCGAGCAGAGAAAAGAAGCAGAAAGACCAGAATCTACAATCTAGAGTAGAGGAAAATGAAGTATGTAATGCTAGTATTCATATGAGCATAAAGGATCTGACCCAAGAAAAGGTAGTTTTTTATAAATTTATAGATCAAAGTTTATACTATTTCTTATTAGCATTTGTAAAAGAGAAAATATCTTAACCGACTGGATTTATAGTCCTATTTATAAATCCTAGAAGTAGGTGCCATTCCAAAAGAGATTTAAAAGACCTCTAACAAGGACACCCCTAAAAGGGTTTAGATATTAACAGATATGAGGTAAATCCCTAACAGGGTCACATCTAGCAAATGTGTTTGTAATCTTTAATATGATAAGTTCTTAATCAAGTGTACTTCAGAAGGGTACATTTTTATTGTGGGTCACAATTCCCAAAGAGGTTTTTCCCTTATTGGGTTTTCTCATTTAATATGGTGTTAACTAAGTTTGAATGATTGATTTTCATATTATGAGATGTATGGTTGTTTAATTTATTAAGTTACTTTGTGAGTCGGTCATTACTATATTCAGTTCTACCGAGTGAATCAATATAACCAAGTTGTATTTTGTCTAATTCACCCCCCCTCTTAGTGGACCAATAATTGGCATTAGGGCTTGGTGCTCTTAAGTGTTAAGTTTAAAAGGACTTGAGTCAAGATCTAAAGATGTATAAGAGGGAAGTACCAAAGTTGAATAGGGATCATTTCTCTTTATGGAAAAGTAGAATGAGATTGCACATGTCTTGTATAGGAGAGTATGGACTTCATTTTCTTGATAATGCATATGTTTCACCTATGACTGCACCATTCACTTAATGTGCACAGACATAAGAAAGAGCACACATAATCCATGATTGAAACTGTTACTATACTTACCAACCAAGAATATGATGAACTTGATGGATGCACTACATCAAAAAATTCAATAAGATATGGCAGGATCCAACTTCACCAGCCTGCCCTATAGCTAAGTGGAAGAAACCAGATCTAAACTTATGCTCGTAAGCCACCAAGAAAACTTACAAGTTTCTTTCTTACACTCTTTCTACTATCTTCTATCAACTTTCTCTCTCCTTCTTCTTCTCTTCCCAAAAATGTTACCTACACACTCCTTATATACAACATAGCCACAAGTCAGCTTCACAAAAAATATTAAATGACAATCAGCCCAATAAAATCCATGATGAATCATATTAAATGACCCAGTTGGCTGCAAATGAACACTTTTTTACACATAAGAAAGTAACAATCCATATTTGGGTCCACACAATATCCAATCCATCAAATCTACATGCCTCAGAACTCTACATGACCAAATTGACCCCCTCAAATCATTGGTAAAATATCCAATGTTTTCCCAATCCATAAAAATCTAGTGAGTGAACTTATCAACTGAGACCCCCAAGTTGATACCCAGCACAAACAAAGCCACCAAGACTGTTCGGTGAATCAACACTACCAATAGACACCAAGTTTGTTCGGTGAATAAAAAACTCCTTTCAATGAGAACTGAGCACCAAAATGACAGAGAACAACCAGACTCCACCAAGCTCTACCAACTCACCAATCGAGCACCAAACATAATTTAAACATATGTTTGGTCGACACAAGATTGCCAACTTCCCTAGGATGCTCCTACATCATCAGGGAATGTGAGGTGTCTCATACACCTCACAAAAAATTATTTTTTAGTGATACTCAACAATATTTACCTAACCTGGATGTTTTTTTTCCTCAAGGAAGTTAAAATTGTTGAATTCATTATTTCTACAGCATGTTGTGTTATCTAGCCAAATAGCCTTTTTTTCTTCTTAAAGAATGAAGCTGGTAGAGGAGTTGTTACTCTCATTTCTCCTCATTGGAAATATTCTATTTTTCATAATTGGTTTAACCTAATATAGATATTAATTTTGTTCCTTCTATCAGTCAACAATCATTCTTTTGGGATAATTTATGTTTATGCTCTCAATGATGTCATGAAAAGATCTCAATTGTGGCATTGGGTTGTTGATTCCTTTCCACATGCAACCTAAGTTATGAGTGGGTATTTCATTATAGTAGAGGTGATTTTTGATAAAGAAGGCACTATGCATTTTTATTAGACAACTCGAGAATGTGAGGCTGAGTTTTACATGCAAAATAAATTGGGTCTTTTTAATCTTAACATCAATCACCATCACCCTCATTATACCAAGAATACTTTGTGCAAATTTTGAATTATCCCATTACTCGCACTTCATGTTACTTTTCATTTATGGAAGATGGTTGGCCATGTACCGCCAATGATCTTATCATGTAAAAACCAAAGATCTATGTTCTACCACTAAAGCATGACCTTTGAATTATTTTATCTCAGATTTGTAGGTTAGACTTTCTCAATTCTGCTACCAGAAAAAAGTTGCAAACCATCATGCTTCTTGTGGAGCCCAAATTAAGGCGAGGTTATACTGGCTCAAGGTGGGTCACCAACCTCCTAAGATATTTTATTCTCTCTTAGGGCTCATCATTGTTCTCTTGGTATCAAATGCATTAACGATGGCCAAATGGTGCTCTTTGAGATACCAAATATTCTTCAATCTTTTTCCAGGAATTATGAGAAGGTGTTCACTGTGTAGGAAATTTCCCCTACTAAAGACCAAGATTTGAAGGATTTCTTTGTGGTTATCCTTGCAAGGCTTTTAGTTTCTAAGAAGGTCTTCTATGATAAAATTATAACCCTTGAAGATCTCAAAGAATATTTTTATTATATGGAAGATGATAAGGCTCCTAGTTTTGATAGCTTTCCTTGTCAGTTTTACAAAGCATTCTCACCTTGGGTTTGTACCAACCTTCATAATGTCTACCTAGAGACCTTTCATGCCTATTATCTCGGTTATATTATAACCAAAGGTAACATCAAGTTCATCCCTAAGTCAGGGGATCCAGAGGAGATCTTTAATATGAGGCATATTACTTTTTGCAATGTCTCTTACAAGATCATTTCCAAAACCCTGGCTCTCAAAATTAGACATATTCTTCCTCTCATTGTACAATCTGAGTAGACTTGTTTTATCAAGTCAATATTTATCATCGACAACATTATTGTTGTATAGGAAGGTATGGAATGGGCTCATCACTCTAAAAAAATTCTCTATTTGTAAAAATTGATTTTTCCAAGGCTTATTATTATATTGAATTACCCTTTATTCTTGCAATGCTTAAAACAGTTGAGTTTGGGCCCAGATTTACTCAATCTATCTAGATGCTCTTTTCGGATGTTTTTTCTTGCATCACCATCAATGGTTAACAATCCTCCATCTTTGATCATTTTAGATCCATCCACCAGGCGTGCCCTTTGGCCCCTTTTTTGTATGTTCTTGCAGTCAAGGGATTTGGTTACCTTTTGCCGTCTATTATTTTTGCAAGTAATATATGTGGAATTTACTTGCTTGAGTCATGTTATCAACCTATCAATGGCCACAATTTTAATGAATTCTTCCTCACACTGGTTGAGAACAAGGAAACTGTTAAGGTAGCTCTTCAATATCTTGACATGTTTTGTCAAGCTTCTGGGTCAGTCATTCAATGGCATAAAACCCAGTTTTATAGTGAGTCATTTCTTCCTGCTCCTCCTTATGTAATGCCCACCCTAGCATCTTCGTATGACATGAATTTTTGCTTTGACACTTTGGATTTTATGATGGACTATGATTATTATTTAGTTAACATTTTATGAGCCATTTGAGCATATATATTTGGTTACTACAGTTTATTTGGAAATATTAAAATAGCATTTAATGATGAATGGTTAGAAATGAACTATCAGTAAAATGTTTTACATTGATTTGTGTTATGATGTTTATATTAGGATCTAACCCTATTGACCCTATTATGATTTGGCATTTACTGGTTGGTGTGAGTGTAGGATGAGGAGGGGCAGTCGTAGTAACTCCTACGAGAGATCCACACAATGACGCACTCTCCCTCCTTGTTTGCCACTGTCTGTTTATATTTATATATTTGTATATGCATATCAGTTGGTGATGCAGGATGCAGGTACTAGGCATCATCTCCACCTGGCTACATAGGTCTGAGTGTGCCTTTAGAATCCTCAAATTGTTGATGTGTGGAGATTTAACCAAGATACTCTCGAGGTTACCCTTGGATTTAGAATTTTGTGTAGGGAGTTATCCTTGTTGGGGAAGTGGAATGCAGTTTATGTTATGAACGTGATTTGATGTTGGTCCGAGTTTACATTGTGTTAGAACTAATATGTTTAATATGTATAATAATTGTGTTATAATTGTTTGTATTTTATATAAGTAGGTGTATATGTGGGTGCACACGCATATATCCTTGCTAATATAAACAATAATAATAATTATATGTTTTCATTATTT
>MU223387.1:2539105-2556642 GCA_018584345.1 Thuja plicata
GCTGTCAAATTTTGAATTCGGTAAGTAATTATTAGTTATTTTCCAATTGAGTTACCTCTAAAGTGCTGATTTATATACTGATTGAAAAATGGCTATAACTTTCAGACGGTATAACATTTTTGAAAACAAAAAAATGTGTCACATTCTATGCTTCGCCTACTATAAGAAAAAAAATTATATTTTTGAATTTGGTAAATTTTTCAATGAGTTAAGGTTGTCAGACACGGGAGTTTTTTTATTCTAAAAATGTTGTAGCAGATAATTCATAATTAATTATTTTTTTAGCATAAAATTACACAAAAATATTCATCACATCCAGGAAGGAGTCTACTACTTATATAAAAAATATTATCATTTGATTATGATTAAAGTGGTCAGACATACACCTACTTCTTATTTTTTTCCTAAAATTTTTGTACTGCTGCATTGAAATCTATACTTTTCACCAATCATATTAACTTTTTTTCAGAAATGGCCTAGTAGTTTAGAAACTAAATTCAATTTCCTACAGATTCTATTCTTACAACTTTTTGATATTAGGTTGATAGCCAGTTCAAAATTTCACGTCAAGTTGACTAACCTTGATTTTGCTGATTTTTCATTGCCACTTAAGGGCATAGTTTGTCCCCCCATGATCTTGCATATACCCTGTTTCATTTGTCTCACCCAGATTGACATAATTTTGACATGGTGGTCTAATTATTGCCTCATAATATTCTACCTAAGATTGGCATTCATTCTTTTAAGCCATGGTGAAAAGAGTCGAAGTGGTTTTCATGTACTTCATTTTGTAACTACAAGCCCAAGATGGGCTACCATTGGCTAGTTGCCACCTGCCTATGTCTGCACCCTTATCCAGTAATGGCATTTTAAAACTTTCAAATCCACTTGGTGACATAGGTTTCTCACGGTCTGGTCTACCATTGTGGAGCACAAATTTTCTCACTATTTCCTAGTGTATTATTTTCCAAGGGTTTCCCTTGGGCTCTTGGCTTTGTCATCTCTATGTGCATGATCCTTGGTGGCCTTTTTGTGGGCAACCTAAGATTTTCATTCATATTTTTTGGTATTGTAGAAGAGCCCAATAGTATCTCTTCTAGATTAATGATTTCTTTTGACCATTAAGTCTTGAACCCCTCTCCTAGGATATGTTCTTGCTAAGAGACTCACCCGTAATTCCCTTCAAATTTCTGCAGCTATGACATTATTTCGGGATGGAGATACTCTTCAATCTTTAGAAAGATGGAAATGTAGTGTTATTTACTCACAACTATTTTAATATAAATGTTTCAATGTATGGTAAAGTGTGTATATGAAAGAATGTGATGTTACAGATTCAGGTGCAAGAGAATAAAGTTTCCCTTGAAGTGGATCACTTGCAAGAATTATTCTAACATTCGGGAAATGTCCCATGTAGGGTTCCTAGATTCCCATTGGATGTCTTTGTTTTTTGTGGTAGATGTCCACCCCATGAGCATTGGTGTGGTTATAGTTCCTCCGCCCACCACTCTCATATGCTAGAGTCCAAGGCCCCTCATCGTCCCTTTGGCGAAGGAAGATATTTCCTGAGGTGCTACTCTGATTCACCATCCCATGGCGGTTACACTCCCGCTTGGCTGATTTATAGTGTGGCTCCCACTTCTTGGAGGTGTTATGGCTTGTGGGACACTAGTAGAGATATTATTTGACTCACTTCTTCCAAGTGCTTCCCACAGTTGGCTCTAATCATTTCTCCCTCAAGGAAAGAGACTCAAGAAGAAGAAAAAGTAGAAGATGGTTCGTCCCTTCAAGACCCTAATCTAGACCTTGAAGATATATGCGGTAAAAGGGATGACTCTGATCCTCCTCCCTCTGATGGTACTACATTAGCTTCTTAATGTGGTTTGTTTCTATTTATGTCCCATGAATTTGTGTGTCTATTATATTTTTAGGCATATCATATATGACTCTCGTTGGGTGACTTTATAGATCCCCCAACTTTTTTTTTTATGAATAGTGTAATTTAAATTAAATATATAACAAAAAATGGCCTATAAAACAAAAGGAAAAAAGTTTTAACTATTCTTTAATAATTATATTTTTAATTTGTATTTAAATTAATATACTATAATTAATATTTCGATTTCAATGAATTAAAAAAATGAATTTAATTTTTAATTTCATTATTTATCAACTTTAAAAGGTTGTTATTTATTATTAGTTCTCTAATCAATTTTTTGTTATTATTTAGATTTTGATATATTTAGATTTTGATATATTTAGTTTATTTTACTTCAATATTAAATTTTGATTTGATTTCAAAATTTATTTCAGTATAATTGAATATTTTGAGTTAAATTTTAAATTTATATATTAATTAATATTATATTATTAATACTTAAATATTAATGATTAATTTTTTAAATTATTTATTAATGCAATAAGTCTCTCTCTCTCTCTCTCTCAGACACACACACACATATATATCCTTTAGTAAAACTTTTTATCAATTTACCTTTATCCTTTAGTAATCAATTCTTTGCATTACCGACCATATGTGTTATTCTATCTTTGTGTATGTAATATCAAATCATAAAATTAATTTGCATGTAAACATTCATGAAATGTAATGACACATGACACAAGATCTGGTAAAAACTGCGATGGGGATGACACCCACAAAACATCACTATCTGCAGAATAGAAGGGGTGGGTTAAGGCTTACAAGATTGATCACTTCTGATGATCTTACGCTGTTAGGAGTAACATGGTTAGACTAGTTAAGGTCTATTATGTTAAGAACTTTCGCAACATTCCTTAGTGTGCACTTGGTTAAGAGATTTACAAAGGATTGTTAAATCCACCTTCTTAACGGATTTCTTCTATTTTCTACACTTGCTAGAATGCAGTCCAAAATACTTGTTGACCCAAAGATATGAAATCGTGAATTGCTGCATACATATCCTTTAAGTTGACATGTATAATGTTTCACCTATAGTGATTGATTAATACCTCTTTTCTTCTCGGTAGCCCTGAATCTGGTTCTTGATAACTAATTCCATCTTTTGTTTTTCTTCTGCATAAACTCTGTCTAATCCTTAGATGTGCTCTTTGGCTACAATCATCATCACATCTATTTATACAATGAATTGAACTAAATAATTTTCACACTTTTCAATGATAACTCTATGATCAAAGGTTTACAACTTGACCTTGATCTCCTAGTTTGCATGTTTACAATCAGTTAGACTAATTATAATAATTACATTTTCTTTTCTTGTCCCTCAAGAAATGGTTTTGAAGATATTCTTTAAAGATAAATATAAAACTTAAGTTTTTTATCTGATGTGTGAATCAAATCGACATATCTCAAAATAAAAATATCTCTTAGTAGACTGGTGCTCAGTTTTCTCTATATTCTTTCTTCGGTGATGTCTCTATAGAAATTCTTCTTTTTGGATTTCTCTACCAACTGACTGTCGTTGTTCACTATTAAATTGTCTCTCGGGTTCCTCTATGAACTTGTGTGTCAATTTACACTTGGAATTGTGCTCTCTGGTGATAGTGCTAATTTCGGTTACCACTTTGCACTACTCTGTCAAGTTGCACTGTAAACTATCTTTTGGTGATAGTATTACCGACAGTTCCAAAAATGTTTCCTTTGTATACTGATGGAAAAATATGATCATCAATCTCCCCCTTTGACATTAGTTTCAAAAACTGATATGTGCAAAACTTAAATGTTTAGTATATACACCATGTGTTTACCATATCAATATAACTCCCCCTATGTGCATGCCTTGGTATATGTACATGTATATATACTTTCCTTTATACATATATTTCTCCGTTATTACACCAAATAATTTCCTTGTATCATATCATATCAATTCCCCCTTTTTTATAATAATGATAAAGGTACCATACATACAATTTGTCAAAAATGTGGGAATGAGATGTTTGACTGTCATCCATTTGTTTCTCCCATTGTTCTCTTAGGTGGTCAAGAGTCATGATCTCCAAGGTGATTCTTGCATGCATATCCTATATTCTTTCTGTTACAAACATTTCTGGGGTGACAATCAATTGTCTTTCCATTGTCATATGTTGTTGCAGTAATGTGAGATTTGATAAAAGTAGAGCTTGTAGCTCAGTTACCTCTTCTTTGAATTTGGATTTTGCCTCTAGAATCTCTAGTCTCAATATTTTAGCTTCAATAATCTTGTCATAATGCAACTTAAATGCATTGTCATTGGTTGTAAGACCTTGTGCACTAGCATTAAGATTTGCATCTATGTTTGCAATCTTTTCACTCTTATCCTTAGTGAATTTCTCTATTGTTCATAACTTTAGAACTAAGGTTATAGCTTCTAAAATGATTGGTTCCAATGCATTAACTAGTTTAGATAGCTTTACCTTTTTCTTGGCCAATTCTTGGCATATTTTTTTTGTCAACTTGGATTGGTACTTCTTCTCTGCATGTTCTTCTATTGCCTTCTCTGCATCTATATTTTGTGATGTGATGGCTTTGGTAAGAAGTGTTAATTCATCAATTATAGGAGAATTTTGATCAATTTTGATATCAGCTACAATATGAAAAAGTATATCCTTTGTTATTTCTAATACCTATTTGTCCTTTGTCTCCTTTTTCACCTTATTTTGGATAGCATTCCTTTTACAAAGTTCTACATACTTTGTGAATGTCTTTGGATCCAATGTCCTCAAATCACCGGCAGGTATTTCAATGATTTCATCCAATGTAACTGGATTCTTATTCTTTTTCTTCTTCTTCTTTGGAAGTGTTGTGGAGGCACCTATATGTAGTACCATAGCAAGCTCCTTTTCTTGGAGTGATGTACTTGGTGAAGGCTTTGGAGGTGTTGTGCCTTTATCCCGCTACTTGGTATTCAACCGTTGGTTGGATGTAGCCGTCTCCACATCAACCTTAACTTTATCTACAACTTCTCCTTTAGTATCCTTAGAAGTGGCATCACCTTGCTTCTCTTCCTCACCTTTATCTTTCTACTCTCCATCTATTTCTTTTTTTTCTTCATTTATTTTTTTATTCTCCTCTTCACCCTTATCCTCGGGTATGCTTGCATCATGGTCCAATGTTGTATCTTTTGTTTCTATCATTATATTGATAGCTTGTATCTATAGTGGCATTTTTCCTAACCTATATTAACCTATGCAACATATGTTGTTCTATCTTGTTCCTTGATTTGCTTGGTGGTACTAGTGATATCTTCATTTGCCTTTACCTCCTCGGTAGGATCTCTAGTGATATCTATTATTGTCACATCTTGGATTGTGACATCTGTTACATCACCTAATGACTGCAAAATTTGTTGTATATCATACATTTCTTTACTTGCTTTTATGTTCAATTAAGCTAGATTGACATCCTCTACATCATTTATAAGAATGTTCTCTGGGCTCAGTGTTACCTCTTTCTCTTCATTTTTAGGTTTCTCGGTAAGTGCTAATACTCTCTCAGGGCTTGTATCCTTTTTATGTGAATGGAGTATTTTTAATCCAAGTATCGTCACTTTCTTTGTCAAGCTCTATTAAACTTCCCTGTAGTACTTTGTAGGCTCTTAATTTTTCTCAGAACTTCTTTGAATTTAACTTCATCATTTCTTCAATTTCTTCTATCTTTGACTCGGCTGGCATTATGAAACTACGTATCTTTCCCTTATCTCTTTTTTAGATCTCAGTGCATAGGTCGACCTTGATGATAGGTTTTCTTTAAGTTCTTGTGGCATCATCTTATCAAACTATATAGGTATATATTTGTTCATACAGAGATTATCTAGATGAAGGATTCTTCAATCTTATTCTAATCCTCAAGCTTCAGAGTTAGCCATTGTCTATCCTTAGCATTTGACATGTTACCTGTCTTGACTATTGATGCAGCAATCTCATCAATTGTTTTAGGAACTTTTTTCTTTACAATTTGTTCATCTTGTTTAGTATCTTTCTTATTTTCCTTTCTTTTTATTAATATCCTTCTCCTCTTTGGTTCTGATGTTTTCCCAGTTTGAGGCTTTCTTTTCTAAGCCCTCACTAGTCCTTTCTTAACTAGTGGTGAGTCGGCTTTGGTAGTTTGAATCCTTGTTCTTGATATAGAAGTTGTTCTAGGATTATTTGTGGTGGTGCATCAGACTCTGTTGACTTGGAGTCACTCACTTGTTCACCTTCATGACTCTCCATCGATGTCTTCTGTTGGTTCTATTTCTTCTTCATTTACCAACAACTTCTTTTCAAGTGTCTTTACAATTTTGGTTTTCTTTCTGTCTATCTTTTTAACAAATAATCCTATTTCTATTCTAGCCTTAGCTTCTTCGTAGGTACCAAATCTTGGTAGTTACTTATCCAGTACTTCATTCAACAATGCTTTAGTAGCAGATGTGGCCTGATCTATATTTATTTCATAGTCAAGTGGTGCTAACAATGTTGTCCTCGGTACAATCGGTTTGAGCAAAGTTGTGTTTGTGTCCACCATGAAACATATGTCATATTTAAATTGATCCACCAATTTTTCTGGTATCCTCATCCTTTTTTGTATTATGAATTAGACTTTCTATAGTTGTTGTGAATCTATCTGAATGCCATGAATGTGTGTGTGATTCGCTCTACAATCTGGTTGTTGTTGGTCACTTTGTTTTGCTCTGCTCTTTTCTCTAAATTGCATGGTGAATAATGAGCTCTTCCATCGCCCTTTTATAAATGATGCCCTAAGTGGTGTCATTAATTCTTTTACCCACTTCTTAGTGTTCGAGGACAAATTCACTCAGGGAACACACTAACTTCATTTTTGGTGATAATGCGATGATCGGGAAAAGTATCAAATCAGTTGACCTTTTACATGGTTACCGACTGATCTTGGTATATTTGTAAATACTTCAATGTACTTTTACATGATTATTGATTGTGCTCGGTTTACATTAACAAGTTAGATTTTGTATGTTCACCAACGATTCTTGGTATGTATTGACCGACAAGATTGGATTCATAATTTCATAACAAGTAATACCATAGTGCATGTTTATTCATCCTAATTTGGCACTTTATCAATGTATAATGGAATTCATGTAAAATATAGCTTGGTATAGTGCAATTCCATAGTTACTTGTTCTTCTTAGGTGGGGGTAGTGATATCACCAAATCCATGGGATAAGGTGTCACCAATTGCATTGCTTGGTCTAGTCTCTTCTGTGTTTGTAGATTTCCTCCACATTTTGTTTCTCGTCTTCTTGATGTCTTCAATGGTATTGTCATTGGCAAAAGTTCTTATCTCTGTTACTTGGTCTCTGCAGTCCTTTCTTAGATGACCGACCCTATGACGGGTAAGCATGCCATTCCCGGGCTAGTCCAGCTTCTCGACTTTCTCATCCATTTCCTCATGTATTTTTCAGCTATGTGGCCATATCTACCACATGTTGTGCAATTTTCCCATGTGTTGTAATCCCAAACATATGAGTTACCGACTCTTTTCGATTGATAGCCATTTTCTTATTCATTTTTCTTCCATGCTTGTATTTTCTTCTTATTGCATTCAAGATATGTATGCCCATGAATTTTGCAAGTAGGACAATATTTTTCCATGTAGGGTTCCTTATTTGGTTCTTTCACCTTAGATTTACATTCATATGATGTATGTCCATGCTTGTTACAGTTATAACAATTTCTTATGAATGTAGATTTGGATTTAGGAATACCTTTATCTTTGCTCCTGCAAACATTTGACATGTGACCTAGTTTTCTATAGTTATTGCATGACAGTTTCCTTGGTATTGGATTTGTGTAGACATTTTTTGATTAGATTGATTTGATGATTCTCCATGCCTAGTCCGATACTGTTGTTGACTCTACTTTTTCCATCAAAAAAATCATCCATTCTTTTAGTACTCTCTTTAGCTTTCTTGATTATATCATCGTGTTGTTGCTGAATTCTCACTTCATGCTTTAGTCTTTCATTTTCTTCTTTTAGCTCACCAATATATTCCAATTTCCCATTGAGTTTTATGTTCACTCAGTTTGCCTCATGACTCATAAGAACTATTTTATTGGTCATCTCATGATGATTTTCACTAAGTATATGCATTTGTAATTCTCTCTCTTACAGATTTTCAGTGATCTTCCTTCTGTCATCAATAGCTAATGTTCTTTCTTGTTCAGCTTGTCTAGAATTGTTCATAACATCAATCATTCTTACCATCTGTGTCTATTGACTGATTTTTAGTATCTTTACTTGTTCTCTCAGATGTTTATTGATTTCATTCAGACTTGTGATGCTACCTTTAGATGTGTCTAATGTATTACTAGTTGTAGATAGTTTATTTCATTGCAGCAAGATGTTATAACCTTTCTTTGATCTGATAGCTCTCTCATCTTGATTCTTCCTACTTTTTATTTCTCATAGAAGATCTGTATCTCTAACTTTTGATTCTCAATATTCTTATCTAGCTTATACCTTTCCATTGTATGATATTTTCACTCAAGTGATTTACAATTTTCCAAATAAGAGATTTAGCTTTGATACTGATTGTTGGAATAATGGAATGGTGTGTACTGAGAGGGGAGAGGTGAATCAGTACCCTTAAAACTTTTTATCAATTTCTTGCATTACCGACCATATATGCTATTCTATGTTTGTGTATGTAATATAAAATCATAAACTTAATTTGCATGTAAACATTCATACAAATATTCATGAAATGTAATGACACATGACACAAGATTGTGTAACACAGAAAACCTCTGTTACCAGGTAAAAACTGCGGTGGGGGTGACACCAAAAAAACTTCACTATCTAAAGAATGGAAGGGGTTAGTTAAGGCTTAGAAATTTTGATCACTTTTGATGATCTTACCTTGTTAGGAGTAACATGTTTAGAATGGTTAAGGTCTACTCTGTTAAGAGCTTTAGCAACACTATTTAGTGTGCACTCGGTTAAGAGATTTACAAAGGATTATTGAATCCACCTTCTTAAAGGATTTATTCTATTTTCTAAACTTTTTAGAATGTAGTAAAAAATAATTTTTGACCTGAAGATATGCAATCTTGAATTTCTGAATACACATCCTTTAAGTTCATGTGTATAATGTATCACCTATAGTGATTGATTAATACCTCTATTCTGCTCAGTAGTCTTCTAGTGCAGGAGCACCCAAACTAAACCAACTATTCCTATGGGCCCTAGGGGTTCTCTCAAGGTCCTAAGAGGCCTTTACTAATGCTAAGACATTAGGATTAGATAGTGGATCACCATGTAAGGCCATAGTACCAAGATTGGCACATTATGAGCCCTTGGGTCACTATGAGTCATTAATGATCCCAAACCCTAGGAATAGTTTTATTTTGAGTTTTTAGTTTTTTGATCCACTAGGGATCACCTAAATGGTATCTAGACCAAATTGGTCATTAGATTTGCAAAATTGCAAAAAATGTAAAATTTGGTCAAAAGTTGTCAAGCAACTTTTGAGCAAACTTAACAACTTTTTAAAAACCAACTCCCAAATGGCCAAGTCAGTTCAAACTTATCATGTAACCATTGGGAGTGCCTACATTATCCCTTCCAGGTGGGTGTTAGGTGGATGATGTACTTTGATATTTGAAAATCAATAAAAGTAACCATTTTCTTTCATTCTGAAGAAAATAGTTACCATGTACGGTCGGGTCTGGACACAAGGGCATGTGAGTCTGGCACCAAAATTGAGGGGTATGAATCTTCTTCCATTTGGTCTTGGTCTCATGTGCTGATCGATCTTGGTTTGAAAGTTATCCCATTTTCAAACTCACTACTTGGATTAGAGGCCCTAATTCAGGATTTCTTTGTAAATTAAGTGTATTTCTCTTTTCCACTATGGGGATTTAATGGCCCTTGGTGGAAAGCTTATATTTTGGATGGTCTTCTAGATTCTATAAGATATGTTCTTCAAGTTGTAGGGAAATGGAAATGAAGTGATGCCCTAGGTGTATATCCTTATGTATGCACCTATACAAAATTAGGACACCATTCATAAATTTTGTTTGGTAATTGACCAGAAGCTCTAAGTTGGAGGAAGAGTCATTTGTACACATGTTCTAGTCATCAGTTTGGGAATTGGATACATCTAAAGGACACTTTTAGTGTAAATGGAGACCTAATTAGGGCTAATCAGTAGAGCAATTTGGTGTGTAATTTTTTCTTCTTTTCAATTTCAATTTCTAGGGCTTGACTCCAAGGTCATAGGCCATAAAGTGTGTCTAAATCCCCAACCAGCTCATAGGGTTATGTGGAAGAATCTCACTTGACATCAAAATTCCCTCTGGAAAAGGCTATAAGCATAGTCTTGTGATTTTTAAGAAACCATGTCTTATGGGTTGCACTTGAGTGAAAGAACCATTGGAACTATTAAATAGGGACCTAAATAGACCATGCCTACAAGAATAGGTCACCCCTGGACCTATATGTCACTTTCAGGGTATTCTAGTGAATAAGGGTCATTTGTTTATGAAACCAACCTTGGTAGTTTGTGTTGAAGGACTGGTGAAACCTAGTGATTAGGTTACCCTTGGGGTTTTGGGGTTGTGATATCCTTAACCAAGTCATTCTCCCACACTTTTGATAAGTGTCAAGCATTTTGGCCTTGAAAGTTGGTGATATGGGGTACCTCACCCAATTTTAGACCTTTGACAAGCTTCCAGTTGCCCACTTTGCATCAAGTGGTATCAGAGCTATGTCTTCTCTTGAGGATGAAGATGTCCCTTCAAGGGTTACAAAAATTGAATTGGAAAAGATGGTGAGAGAGCAAAGGGCAGCAAATACATCCTTGACAAGGAGACTGCAAGAATTAGAGAACAAGGTAGAGAGGGGTAAAGAAGTTTCCACTGGTTATGAAGATGGGAGTGATTTAGATGAGGACACCCCTGATCAAGATAAGAACATTCCTGCAGACCAGAGACCCCTCCTAGATGCCTTGAAATATATGGGGAGAAGAACCATGGAGGAAAAGTCAGATCTACCAACTTTTAGTTGAAAAATGAATGCAGATGTGACCTTTGATTGGATAGAGGCCTTGACTATCTTATTTGAGTCTGAGGAGATCCTTGAGAAGCAAAGAGTGAATATGGAAAGATCCAAGTTGAAGGGACAGCCCTAACTTGGTGGAACTTCATCCAAACAGAGAGGGTGAAGAATGGGAAGAGCATGATCTCTTCATGGAACAAAATGATTGCATTGGTCAAGGAGACTTATGTGCCTAAAGAATATGGGGTACAACTCCATAGGAGAAAGAAAAGCCTAAAACAAAAGGATTTGAATGTAGGCTCATACACTGAGGAGTTCCTAAAGTTGTGTATGAAAACAAATGTGGCAGAAGATGAAGAAAAAAAGTTGGCAAGATATTTGAATGGGTTGAAAGTATCCATTCAGGAGGAACTCAGCCTACATTGCCCTACCTCTGTGAATAAGTGCTATCAAATGGAACTCAAGGTAGAGGCAAAGTGGAAGAGAAATCAAGAGTTTGGAAAGGGCAAGACTAATGACAGTGGGAATAATTTTAGAGGAAGAGGAACCTCCTGGAATAGAGGGCAATACAGTGGTAATAGCAGCAGGACCCTTGACCAAGGAGACAAAGAGAACAGTGATTCAAACTCAAGAGGAAACTATAAAGGGAGAAGACCCTTCAATAAGGGAAGAACAAACACAATAAGAGGCAATGGACCACTAAGGTGTTACTACTATAATCAATTGGGACACCATGCAAGAAGATTCCCTGAGAAGAGGAACAATAACAACCAAGGAGAAAGGAGAGCCCAACTCATTGAAGAGAACAAGTATGAGGAAAATATAAGGGACTTAGAACCAGAGGAAGGACAATGCTTGATGATGAGACAAATATTCATCCAAGTTCCACAAAGCCAAGAACCTCCTCAAAGAAAGAACCTCTTTAGGACAAAGATCAAATGCAATGGGAAGGTATGTAACTTACTTATTGATTCTGGCTCAACTGAGAATTTAGTATCTTGTGAAATGGTGCAAAAACTAAATCTTCCTAAGAAGCCTCATCCTTTTCATTACCATCTGTCTTGGTTAACAAAGGGTCAACAAAATTTATTCACTGAACAAGCATGTATAGAGTTTTCAATAGCAGATTTTAAAGATAAAGTTCTCTATGATATTGTTGAAATGGATGCATCCCACATTCTTTTAGGCAGGCCTTGGTAGTATGATGTTGATGCCACTCATCATTATAGGAAAAATGACTACTCTTTCACCAAGGATGGGAAAATATTCACCATGAAACCCCTACCTGATAACAAGACTGAGAAAGAACCAACTGTCATAACCATGGGGGAGAAAGAAATGTTAAAAGTTTTGAAAGAATCTGAAACTGAAGCCTATGTCTTAATCTCCAAGCTTAAGGATAATGTAAGATCTGTTAGTAATGATCCCATACCAATTCAAGTTCAGGAGTTACTCACAAAATATAGTGTTGTCACTGCTAGGAATCTGCCCACAACCCTCCCTCCCTCCCTTGAGAGATATTAGTCATCAAATTAAATTGATACCTGGCTCCTATTTACCCAACAAGGCCCCATACAAGATGACTCAAGTGCAACATGCTGAGATAGCAAGGAAAGTGAATGAACTTCTAGAAAAGGGACTCATCCAAAAGAGTCTCAGTCCATGGGTTGTCCCTTCAGGTTTAGCCCCTAAAAAGGATGGCAAATGGAGATTGTGTACTGACAGCAGAGCATTAAACAAGATAACAATAAGATATAGATTTCCAATCCCAAGAATGGAAGATCTTCTAGACCAACTAGGCACTACTTGTTACTTCACTAAGATTGATTTAAAATCAAGATATCATCAAATCAGGATTAAGCTTGGAGATGAGTGGAAGACAACATTTAAAAAAACTGAGGGATTTTTTGAGTGTCTTGTTATGCCTTTTGGCTTGAGTAATGCACCTAGTACATTCATGAGATTAATTAATGAGATATTTATTGATTTTATTGGGAAGTTTGTGGTCATTTGCTTGGATGACATTCTGATTTTCAGTCATAGCAAAGAGGAATGCCTTGAACATGTGGAACAAGTTTTGAAAAGACTTCATCAGCACAAGTTATTGATTAACTTGGAAAAGTGTATGTTCATGAAGAAAGAACTTGTCTTCTTAGGTTTTGTCATCTCCCAAGGAACTCTCAAAATGGATCAAGAGAAGGTTGCAGCAATATTCAACTAGCCTCCACCAAAGAACCAAGGTGATGTTAGAAGCTTTCATGGTTTAGTAACTTTTTATAGAAAGTTCATTAAGAATTTTAGCCATGTGTGTGATCCTATGTTGGACACAATAAAAGGTGGGAAGAATACTAGATTTGAGTGGACTAAGGAAGAAGCTGATGATTTCCGATATCTCAAGAAAAGAGTGGCACAATACACAATCTTGGTACTCCCTGACTTCAACAATGTATTCACTGTTGAAACCGATGCAAGCAACTTGGCCATTGGGGCAGCCTTGAGCCAACAAGGTAAGGCTAGAGCATTTTTCTCAGAAAAATTAAATGATGCCAAAAGGAGGTACTCTACTTATGATTTAGAACTTTATGCAATGGTTCAAGCCTTGAAAAAGTGGAGACACTATTTACTCCATAAGGAATTTATTGTTTATACTGCTAACCATGCTTTAAGTTTTCTAAATAGTCACGAGAAGCTTGGAGTCAAACACATTAAGTGGATGGAGCAGTTGCAAGCCTATACCTTCAACATAAAACACAAAAAAGGAGTGGCCAAAAAAGTGATTGATGCCCTAAGTAGAAGGATTGGATTAGTCAAGGAAGTTCAACTTCAGAGTGTAGGGATTGACTCCCTAAAACACCTATATGTAGATGATCCAGAATTTCGTGAATCTTTTGAGGTATGCACTAAAATGGTTGGCAAATACCGTACTGAATTTTCTGATTTTATGATTCATAATTGACTCTTGTTTAAGGGGGCCTAATTATGCATTCCTAAATGTTCAATGAGAACAAATATCATCAAAGAGAAACATTGTGGTGGCTTAGGAGGACATTTTGGCATAGATAAGACCACTGAACTAGTAAAAAGAAGTTATTTTTGGCAGAAGATGGGAAATGAAATCAAGAAATTTGTTGAGTCTTGTACTACTTGCCAGCAAGAAAAGGGTGTATCCACTAACCAAGGATTGTACCAAACCCTACCAATTCCCTCTAGGCCATGGGAATCAATATCTATGGATTTTGTTATGGGTTTGCCTAGGACAAAGTAGGCTTATGATAGTTTTTTTGTCATAGTGGACATATTTAGTAAGATGGTGCATTTTTTTCCTTGCAAGAGCACAAATGATGCCTCTCATATAGCACACCTATTATTTAAGGAAGTGGTTAGGATACATGGCCTACCAAAAACAATAGTGTCTGATAGAGATGTAAAATTTTAGGGTCACTTTTGGAGAACACTCTTCAAAAAGTTGGGCACAAATCTGACTTGTAGTTTAGCATACCACCCTCAAATAGATGGACAAATGGAGGTGGTAAACAGGGCACTTGGTAACCTCTTGAGATGCCTAACCAAACAATATACACAAATTTGGGACACGATCCTCCCTCAGGCAGAATTTTCATTCAATGACTCCATGAACTAGTCCACTAGAAGGACACCATTTCAAATAGTGTATGGACTTCATCCTAAAGGTCCATTGGATTTAAGCGAATTACCATATGATTTCAGAGTAAGTGCACAAGGAGAGGAGTTAGTCCAACTAATCTCTAAAGTACAGACAGAGGTTAAAGAATCACTACAATAATCAACTATGAAATACAATGCACAAGCAGATAAGAGGAGAAGAGAAGTCCACTTCCAAGTTGGAGATAAGGTATGGGCATACCTAAGGAAGGCGAGACTTCTAAAGGAAAATATTCCAAGTTACACATGAAGAAGATTGGTCCTTGCACAATCCTCAGCAAGATGGGTGAAAATGCTTATGCAATTTCCTTGCCTCCTACTTTACTGATTTCTCCTATTTTTAATATTGTAGACCTCACCCCTTACAAGTGTGTTGCAAACATTGTCAATGTGCAGGGATCACAAGTTGAAGATGCTGGTACTAGACACCATTTTGGAAACCAAAGTTTTGAAGCAGACAAGAAAAAACAAGTACATGTAGTACTTAGTAAAATGGAAAGTACTCCCTTCAATAGATGCTACCTGGATGACAGAGGACTAGATCCTACATCATGGAACCACTATTGACTAGCTATCCTCAAGTGGGAACTTCAGTTCAAATCCCATGGGGAGTATGGTGTAGGAGCACCCAAAATGAACCAACTATTCCTATAGACCCTAGGGGTTTTCTAAAGGTCCTAAGAGGCCTTTACTAATGCTAAGACATTAGGATTAGATACTGGATCACCATGTAAGGCCATTTTACCAAGATTGGCACATTATGAGCCCTTGGGTCAATATGAGTCATTAATGATCCCAAACCCTAGGAATAGTTTATTTTTTATTTTTTAGTGTTTTGATCCACTAGGGATTACCTAAATAATATCTTGACAAAATTTGGTCACTAGATTTGCAAAATTGCAAAAAATGTAAAAGTTGCTCCAAAGTTGTCAAGCAACTTTTGAGCAAACTTAACAACTTTTAAAAACCAACTCCCAAATGGTCAATTCAGTTCAAAATTGTCATGTAACCATTGGGAGTGCCTACATTATCCATTTTAGGTGGGTGTTAGGTGGATTATGTAGTTTGATATTTGAAAATAAATAAAAGTAACCATTTTTTGCATTCTGAAGAAAATAGTCACTGTGTACGGTCAGGTACAGATAGAAGGGCATGTGAGTCTAGCACCAAAAGTTAGGGGTATGAATCTTCTTCCATTTTGTCTTGGTCTCATGTGCTGATCGATCATGGTTTGAAAGTTATCCCATTTTCAAACTCACTACCTGGATTATAGGCCCTAATTTAGGGTTTCTTAGTAAATTAAGTGTATTTCTCTTTTCCACCATGGGAATTTAATGGCCCTTGGTGGAAATCATATTTTTAGGATGCTCTTAGAGATTCTACAAGATAGGTTCTTCAAGTTGTAGGGAAATGGAAATGAAGTGATGCCCTAGGTGTATATCCTTATGTATGCACCTATACAGAAATAGGACAACAGTCATAACTTTTGTTTGGGGATTGAAAAGATGCTCTAAGTCAGAGGAAGAGTCATTTGTACACACCCTCACATGATGCAATCATCATTTTTGGCATTGGATGCATCTAAAGGATACTTGTGTACATGGAGGCATAATTAAGGCTAATCAGTGGAGCACTTTGGTGTGTCATTCTGTCTTCTTTTCAATTTCAAGTTCTAGGGCTTGAGTCCAAGGTCATAGACCATAAAGGGTGTCTAAATCCCCATCCATTTAATAGGGTTATGTGGAAGAATCTCACTTGAGATCAAAATTTGCTCTGGAAAAGGCTACAAGCATAGTCTTGTGATTATGAAGCAACCATGTCTTATGGGTTGCACTTGAGTGAAAGAACCATTGGAACTATTCAATATGGACCTAAATAGACCATACCTACAAGAATAGGTCACCCCTGGTCCTATATTTCACTTTGGGGGTATTCTTGTGAATAAGGGTCATTTGTTTGTGAGACCAACCTTGGTAGTTGGTATTGAAGGATTGGTGAAACCTAGTGATTAGGTTACCCTTGGGGATTTGGGGTTTTGATAGCCTTAACCAAGTCTTTCTCCCACACTTGTGATAAGCATCAAGCATTTTGGCTGTGAAAGTTGGTGATATAGGGTACCTTGCCCTATTTTAGACCTTTGACAAGCTTCCAGTTGCCCACTTTATATCACCTTCAATCTGGTTCTTGATAACTTATTCCATCTTTTGCTACGCTTCTGCATAAAACTCTATCTGATCCTTAGTTGTGCTCTTCAACTAAAATCATCATAACATCTATTTATAATGAATTGACCTAAATAAGTTTCACTCTTTTCAATGATAACTTTATGACCAAGGGTTTACAACTGGACCTTGATCTCCTAGTTTGCATGTTTAAAATCAGTTAGACTGATTGAAAAAATTGTATTTGCTTTGCTTGTCCCTTAAGAAATGGTTTTAAAGATATGCTTTAAAGATAAATATAAAACTTAAGTGTTTATCTGACGTGTGAGTCAGATCAACATTTCTTGAAATAAAATTGTCTCTCGGTAGACTGGTGCTCAATTTTCTCTATAGTCTTTCTTTGGTGATGTCTCTGTAGACATTATTCTTTTTGATTTCCTCTATGGACTGACTGTAGGTGTTCACTGTTAACTTGTCTGTAGGGTTTGTCTCTGAACTTGTGTGTTGGTGTACACTTGGAACTGTGCTCTCGGGTGATAGTACTGATTTCAGTGTTCATTGATTTTGGTGACCACTTTTCACTGTTGTGTCGGGTTGCATTGTAAATTGTCTTTCGGTGATAGTGTTACCGACGGTTCCAAAATTGTTTCCTTTGTATACTAATGGCAAAATATGATCATCAATATATATATATATATATA
>MU223387.1:2556830-2623846 GCA_018584345.1 Thuja plicata
CTACGAAGCCAAGTAAGATAACACATAATATAATATATGTGTTACGATACTTGATAAGTATCATAACACATATATTATTATGTTTTACATACTGTAAAATACAATACATAGGCCGCAATAATTATTGCATGAAACGGTTTGAATGGAGCATGTCTCATGTAGAGACATGTCTCTAATATATAGAGTCATGTCTCTACATGAGCCATGACCTCTTATTTATATGAATTTTTGATCTACAGTTGAAGACATGTCACAAGTTATGTGATATGTGATTTCTTAGTATCCATATGGATCTTATTAGGATCCTTCTGAACTTAGTATTACATATTGATTGGAATGTATGAGACATGTCATGTAGTGACATGTCTCTACGGTAACTTTTATACCATATGATAGATATCATGAGACGTAATGTCATTGCACATACCATGGATATTTATGAGCTATGGTGTATATCATGTGACTTGATATTGCTACATATACCATATCTCCTGATATCACTGTGAGGTGATATCTCCTCTCTTTTAAAATTAATGGATTTATTACCTTAATGGATTTCATCTTCTCTCGCTAAGAGGGAGTGTTAATGTTTTGTGTAGTTATTGTGCGGGTAATAAGTATTTACAAGGGAGACCACTACATATTTTGTGTGATCATCGTCCCTAGCTAATAGGGGGTGTTAATCTTTGTAGCTTCAGTTGTATGATCATTTAGAATACATATAATACTCAAATATTGATTAATAAAAATGTATTGTGTGTGTGTGTGTGTGTGTTTATACATATATTATGTTATATAATTATTATTAAACATATATTATGCAAACTTACATTATTCTAATATATGCTTGATTTAATGAAATATTATAAAAGTATAATGAATAGACATGTCCCATGAAGGGACATGTCTCTCCTTGCCTCTTTCCCAATATAAATGAAAGAGATATTGTTGCATTTGAAAATACATACCACATACAATACAAGTAGTGCTGTTACATTTGCAGTGATCCTAAAACCTCAACAAACCTAGTGTCAATACATGAGCACTTATTTATCAAATTATCACAACTATCTTCCATTGAGTGTTCTTCGTATAGATGAATTGAGTGTCCACTATTAGTTGAAGGAGAAGATGATTAAATAAATTAACATAAATGGAACAAGAACAAATGAAACAAAATTTGATAATTATGCTACTAGTTTTTCCTCTACTATGAATCCAAGGTGACAATGAGATAATATATTAAATTTTATAATATATAATTAAAGATTGAAGACTTTTCCAAATGGACAATTGCTCTTTTTTATGATCTTTAAGATCTTATCGTTTTAGATAGAAATGAACATTTTTACAACACAGGTAATATTGGATGATCTACATATGACTTAATGTAATATTGGACTACAATTTACTCTATGTATGAGACACATAACTATGTTACACACAAGGTATACATAATCTAATCTTACAAAATTCAGACTTATGACCTTTCTTTAAATGTACAATTCCTTCACCATCACCTTTTCTAAAAAATATGATTTCTCCACCATCAAGCCAACCCACATGTAAATTTTTATTAAAAAAAATAGACTACTTAATTAAAAATACTATATATACACACCAAAAATATATAATATTCGTATGCATTTCTACCCATGTTCCCTTCATCTGTTACGTAGTATAATCTATTCTGCGTTGAATAGATCAGAGCATTGAAATATATTAAGAAACTTAGAGCGGGTCTAACGTAAAGCCCAAAGTAATTTGAAAACCGAAAATGCAACTTGGAAACATGTGCCGACTTAATAAACTAAACGATTGTAAGCTATTATCGAGAGTTGACTTCGATCTGGTTCTCTTTCGATCGCCTTGTATGTCAAGTCACCACATCGACATTCAAAATTTGAAGTAGCCCTTTCACATATGCCCTTCACACAGTTTTCCTTTCCTACGCTGTCCCTTGTTTATCATTTCTGTTTTCTAGAATGATAACTGCCCACACTCTTTCCTCATATCGTCCTCCTGTATCGTTGCTTTTGAGTCTCATCTTTATATGGTGCTCGCACTTTACAGAGAGCACTGCTCTTACTTCTTCAACTGCATACGGAGGAGGCGCTACATGGATAAACAATATCCATTCTCTAGGTTTCTTGCCACCATCTGATTATGGAGATGCACTCGTCAGGCCGATTCTTCTCACCTCCACTATTTTATATAATGATTTGAATCTACAGTTTGGATGCGGATTCTTCTGCTATGGTAGTCCATGCAACACAGGCTACCTATTTGCAACTTTCTTTGTTGTTAAAACGAAAGACGGTGATATGTATGACATGCAAATGGTGTGGTGTTCAAACAGAGAGCAGATGGTGCGAGAAAACGCAACCCTGACACTCACCTCCATGGGAGAGCTCATGTTAAAGGATTCAGATGGCACTCTCGTCTGGTCTACAAATACATCCACCAAGGATTTTCAAGGGATGGCGATACAAGAATCTGGTAACCTTATTCTCTCGAACAAATCCAATGGAATCATGTGGCAATCTTTTGATCATCCCACTGATACCGTGCTGCTTGGCCAGAAGTTGAAAGTGGGGCAGAAGCTCATAGCAAACACTTCTCCTACAAATACAAGAAAAGGTATGTTTTATTGTTCCTTGTATGACGATGGCTTCGGTGTGCTTACAGACACTGCTCCCCCTCTCAGATATTATGTGTACCCTTATGATCCTTCACCAGTGAATTTGTCTTATATCATGTTCGACAATGTGTCGGTCTATTTCTACAATGACAGTGGAATGGCGTTTGCGCCAATTGCCATACCCTCGAAAAGCCTGTCCTTTAAGATTGATTCAGATGGGCATCTGCAGTTTTATTCATTCCAAGAAGTGACAACAAGATCTAAGATTGATTATTTATCAATATTTCTGGACGTAATGACCGTGTGTGATTATCCAACGGCATGTGGAAACAATTGTTTGTGCACAGATGGGCAGTGCAGCTGTCCAAAAGAGGGCAATGCTTTTTATCAGGTTGACCCCACAAGGCCGAGTTTAGGCTGTCTTCCCCACAGATCTCTTGTCTGCTCAGATTCATCCAGAAGAGGTGACCGTGCCCATGGTCATCACTTTTTGGAGCTGGAGCATGTTTCCTATTTCACTTATCGTTTCAATTATCCATCCATTCGGCGGTTGGTCTCACGAGATTACTGTCAAAATCTCTGCCTTGCAAATTGTTCTTGTAAAGCTGCATTTTTCAGGTATGGCGCCGATTTTTTTGAGGGATTTTGTTATCTGGAGTCAAATGTCTATTCTCTGAAAATGAATAATCAAAGTGACGAGTTTTACAATTCAACTGCTTATATTAAAGTTCAGTCAGTTCCCAACAAGATTAGCCATTTGGTTATAGTTATCATTGTCTCTGCTATTGGTGGAGTACTTCTCCTCTTTCTCTTTTTCTGTGTATGGAAACTTAAGTGTCATAAAGGCAGCGCAAAGATGGATGACAATGAGGACGATCCTGCAGATTGGCCGCCAGGCTTACCTCTGCGTTACTCGTTCCAAGAATTAAAGAATGCTACAAATGACTTTAGCAAGAAGTTGGGAAGCGGAGGATTTGGTTCCGTTTATGAAGGTGTTTTGGGTGACGGCTCAATGATAGCAGTGAAGCGCCTTGATGGAGCAGGTCAAGGGGAAAAGGAATTCCGTAGAGAAGTGCAGACTCTAGGGAAAACTGATCATCTCAATTTGGTAAGACTGAAGGGCTTCTGTGCAGAAAAGGTCAATCGAATGCTTGTATATGAGCATCTACCAAATGGGTCTCTGGATAAATGGATATTTTCCAGCAATTCGCTGGACTGGAAGACTAGATACAGAATAGTTCTGAATATTGCAAGAGGATTAACTTATTTACATGAAGATTGTCGAGAACAGATTATACACTTCGACATCAAGCCTCAGAACATTCTCCTCGACAAAAATTACAGTGCAAAGGTATCAGATTTTGGCTTGGCAAAGCTGATTAACAGAGAGCAAAATGAAGTGGTCACCCTAATAAAAGGGACACCTGGGTATATGGCGCCTGAGCTACTAAACATGCATTTCACGGAGAAGGCAGATGTATTTAGCTTTGGGGTTGTGGTCATAGAAATTGTGAGCGGGAAAAGAAGCCGTCAGCTTTCAGGCAACGGCTTGTTTTCAATGTTACAAGTCAAAGCAGAGGAGGGGAGGTTAATAGATCTGGTATCTGAGGGATTTGAAGACGACGAAACAAGTGTAAGAGAGGAGGCAGTAAAATTGATAAAAGTAGGAATGTGGTGTGTGCAAGAAGATTTCACGAGGCGGCCAGCTATGTCGACTGTGGTGAAGGCCTTGGAGGGCTTAATAGACACGCTGGATGATATTCCTTCCGCGATAGCATCGGTTGCTTGTAATCAGCAGTTTCTTTACTCAGTCAATCCAAATCTCAACCGGGAAGTCTGGCACTCCCAAGCTCCAATGTCCTCGCTGCTATCTGGCCCTAGATAATTTGTTTGCTTATTTATATTCCATAAAAGGCTTTCAATATCAGAGAGCAACCTACCAGCCATTTGTCTTTCCTCCGCCTATGTTTGTGTTGAACAGGCTTTTCATGGTAAAAGTCCATAGCTATTTAAACATTAAATATAATAAATTTATTAGAATAGAACTGTACTGTACTGCTCTTACTGTCATCGATATTATTTTAACTTGTTTTCATATTGTAATTTTGGAGGAAAAATGGTCGTGAACTTTAAATGCTTTTGACATTTTTATTTGTTTTTCACTATATTATTGAGGATCAAGTGGATTCTGACCCTGCTACATATCTTTTTATTATTATAAAATATATTTCCGTAAAAATTTGTGGACTCGTTGCAGAATGAATGGAATCAACCAATTATATATTATCTATGTTTTGAGTTGGAAAACATGTTTTGAAATGTTATTTTATTATGTAGCAATGAAAAAAGAGAGATATATTCTAATATATGATGTTTTGATTTACATCTAATATCAGCAAACTTTAATTTATAACGAGCTTGAAACATTCATTCATTCAAGTTTTTATAACTAATTTTAATACAATATCTTTCAAAATAGGTAAAGAGTATCTGATGACTTAATGCATCTCATGGTAAGATATCAAATAATATCTCATAGAAATTTATAACATATCTTAAATGAGAAATATATTATCTCATTTACCAATATAGTTCTTTAAGATTACCTAAAATAATAATAATAATAATAATAAATACTTTTTGTATTGAGATAAATATTAATGGAGACTTTTATACTTTAAATTAGAAACTAGATTTATCATAATGAGAATCTCCAATTTTACAAGATGTAAAAGAAGTGTTGAATTTTTATTATATTTTATTTTTTCTTGATTGAAAATAAATTAAATGATCAAATTACAATAAAATTTTAATGACATACAATGTTGACTACCAAATTACAAGTGAGATAGCCAATAAAATATGCAAGGAATATGTCATCTCATGGTGTATCCAAGACCAACGGCCTTTCAAATATGTGTCAAGATGATCAACATGTCACCAACACAATCATGTTCCTTCTCCGTAACCACCCATAATCATGGTATAACAAGAAAATCATGCATAATTTTTCAGCATGCCGATGGATTGTAATAGAAAAAGGATCATTTATTTTGATTGAAAAAGGCGAGAAACTTTTCCTATAAAACCTAAGGGCCTAAATTGTAGTAACGGATAGAATTGAAATTTTGTTTGGCCTATTAGGAAATAATTATAAATCCATAGAGGTTTTCATTTCTATCAAAAGGATTCCATGGCTTTTTAGCTAGAGTTTTATGTTGTGTCATTTGTATCCTAGAGCTTACTCTCTAGCCTTGGCATATTTTCTCTTAATAAAATATAGTGACAATGCATGTGTTGCCTTTCTCCTTTTGTTAACCAAAGTGTCTTATGTTGGTCTTTAATGTGTTTAATCAAGTTTTCTAATGTATTTGATCAACTTTTCTTATGTTGGTGTGACTATTTTCTCTTCAATTGAGTGTATTTGCGATCAAGAATATTTCTTTCTCCTTGTAATGCATCTATAGTAGAAGATGAGTTATACCATTTACAACCTGCTCCTAAATAAGATTTATTTATGGAGTTGTTATCTTTTAACTAAATCCTTATAGGAGTTCTATTTATGTCTAGAAGCAAGAACCCATTCTTGGTGTTTCTTATTTAATTTCTACTCAAAAATAGATTTCTTATACCGTGTTTTTGGGTGGTAATGTCTAGACACTCCTTGGGAGATTTGAGTCTAAATTTGGATCCATGTATGTGCTTCCCATAGTTAAGATATGAATATTGAATTTTATGTCATGAGGACTTTATATGTTTTACTCTCTTGACAAACAATGAAGGGTATGTGGTGCATCGTAACTTTTGGGTGAAGATGTGAATCTCTGATCGAGAAAGGTCAAATTCCTATGAATGTCATCTTGCATATTCCTAACTATGTCTTAAAATCTTTGTTATGGTGAATCACCTCCATTAACTTAGGTTTTTTGTGAATGGTTTTCATCTCTCCTTTCTTCCAAACCCCTATATGAAGAGTTGGCTTCACAAATCCCAGAGGTTCTTTTACAGGGCTCATCATGTCCCACTTCTATAAAAATTCTTCACTTCCCTTATTTAGGTGTGAACCTCTTAGGGATAAATAATATCGTTAAGGACTCACCTTGTAAAGGTTGTGTTTCTTTTATTAGTAATTGGAGACATGCGTAGATCATTGAGACTTGTTTATTATACGATGCAACTCCCATTGGAGCAATTGCAAGAAAATGTTTTTTTTTTTATCATTACTTGTCATTCTATTTATATTTGTTCTAATACAATGTACTAAGTATTATTTTCCAGTTCTTGTAGTGCCTTGAACAATCATGCATAGATGATCTTTTTCTAATACATTCATATGATGTTCACTAATAATATCGAGTGCAAGTTGTTGTTTGGGAGAAAGTTGGTAATTGGTGTGTGTATTAACTGAATGATAACAAATTCCACTACTTTCTAACCTAGCTTTTGATAGAAACTATAAGGCATGTTCATCTTATATATTAGAAATGGTCCTCCTATTCTATGGGTAATTAAGATTGAAATGACATCTCCCTAAGACTTCAAGTTCACTTATATTAAACTTACTAGTGGGACCCATATGAGATGGTAATTCCTTTTCGTATAACTAAGAACCTTTTTTATATTGACAATTATCATCATCACTCTCATTGTTTTCTTCTAGTGTTGCAATATTTGGAAACCTATTGATATTCCAAGATACATGTAATTTATAGCTTGTAGTATTTCTAGTTTCTGATTATATCTTCTTATTTGTTTCCTATGTCTTTCAAAATATTGTGAAAAGGTTTGGACATAATAATTCTCTCCAAAAAAATTTCTCAAAGTTGTCACTATTTTCATGTAGATTATTGTGGAATTATGGATAAACATTAACAATTAACTTGACTTTCCCCTTTTTCCATTTATTTTCATATATCCAGCATTAAATAAAAACAACTCAGTTGATTCAATGAGAGACAAAAATTATATCTCTTATTGTTACTATGTATATATACATTGATATAAGTGATATCAAGATCCTCTTGACTTATTTATAATGTTATCATATGGAGAATCTTATTACCAAAATTTAGGGAAATAAAGGGTCGATTGGAAATCAGAAGGCGTGATTTTTACAATATATGGCTAGAAAAGAATTGTCATTAGTTGTGCTTACATGTGCCAATCATTCTAAAATTTATGTATTGCTCTCTAATATCTTCTCCAAATTTGTGCATATTTTGAAATGCATTTGAGCACAACTCTCCGAGAATTAACTAGTTAATAATCAACATTAGCTCTCCATATTGCAAGCATTTGAGGATTGTGAATATTCAGCTAATCATCATTTGTTGTGGGCTTGTAAGATACAATTTAGTTTCTATCACATGTTAAGGTAGAGATTAACTATTCTAACCATGGCGCTTTGAACTAAAATTTGAAATTTATCCCTTTCTTCCTCAAGAAGATATATTTTTTTTGCATTTGTTATGGTACTACATGTTATTTACAATTTGTTCATAATCCAAGAGATTATCAATCAACAACATCTAAGAAGCATGGAGTAGACAAGGATCATCTCCTACAGTACAAAGCTGTTGGTTAGCTCTATCACTATGAGAACATGGATTCCAACTAGAAACATATTTATCAAAGTAACTTTTAGGTTTTCCAAATTCATCTTGATTCTTTGAGTCAATCTTATCCATGGTGAGTGCATTTTGAATCCATATTAATCCATGGAAATGAGGTGACCCTCGATGCTTGCACTGACATCTATAACACCAATTTAGTACATGTAGAAGATTTACAAGGACTTATTCACAAAAGATTATAAATATTTGATGAAAATATAAAGAGGTTAAATGTGGATTGTCGACAATATTCTATACAAACTACTTTCTTGAATATTGAAAAATTCCTAGTAAATGGATAGAAATAAAGTTTGTACACCAAACCATTTCGTATCAGCTGAGCTTCATGTGAGGAATAATGTTTGACTCCCTAATTGGTGGACCATTTTTATCTATCCCATTACATATTTATTCCAATACAACCTTGTACCCCAAAGTGCATAATTTGATTTGTCAATGGACAATTAGGAATATTTTCAAGATATTTTCAAAGGGCATCTAATGTTTGCGGTATTTTATCATTGAAAATCATTCTCATAAACATTGTTGTTGTCTTTTGACTAAGATATTTACCTAATGCCCCATCTAGTTGATGTAGGAGAATCTTGGGATCTTCACAATCTTGCAACAACCAATTTTTTTTTTTTCCTATTTTCTTGTTTGATCAGTCTTTGTGTTTCTTTCTGCAATCGTTCTGTGCATATTCTTGGTGGTTGTAATGCTTACTATGTGTTTGTGGCATCATTCGAGACCTTCTCCTAGGTTTTCACATCATTGGGTTACTTCATGCATAGGATCTTTCTTATTCTTTGAGGACTATCTTGTTCTTCATGTTTTTCAGCCAGTTTCTAGTGTTTCTGATGTCACGAAGGTTTTCCCGATTGACAAATCATAACGACTCATTTCTTGATGGTGTTCTGTGTGTGGTCGAGCTACTTGAGGGATCACAATTATTATTTCATTCATTGGAGGAAGGTCCTTATGGTTTTGGGTCCTAACATATTTGTTGTAATATGTTTTCCTTTCATTGGGGGATGTAATCTTTCTTTGGCGACCAAATGTTTGTGAAGGCTTTATATACTCTTGTCATTTATTTCCTTAAAGGAGGAACAAAGATAGAATAAAATAGAAACATAGCACTTGTAGAGATCTGATCTATAGATTCGATAGAAGAAAGTACCCATAGAAGGTTCATGTATAAATGTTATTATGGATCATATAGAAAGATAACATGTTGAAGGTTCTGAGAAGACATGTATGCCTGGAATGTATTATGATTTATAGTAGTTGCATGTGACTAGTTTATCATAATAAGAAGGTTGATATTGTACTGATTCCTTGTTCTTTAATGTCTTCTATTATGTGTCTCTTGCTACAAGGTTTTTTTTGAAGTCTATGAGTTCCAATATCCTTGACTTCATCAAGTGGTATCAGAGAGAGATTTTCAACCTAGGGTTTTCTTGTGGGGTGGCGAAAGAGACAATCTGACCTACAATAGTTGAATATTGTGAAGATGGCAAGAATAAATGCTAGAGGTGCATAAGGGATGAAGATACCTATGTCCTGGATATGCTGAGATAAATTGCTACTAGATTGGGAGCGGTAGAGAAAGCTCAGAGGAGAGGACCAAACATTGATGATGCAAATGATGAAGACAGAGATGAAAAAAATCAGGGAAACAAAGAACTGAACAATGAGGAACAACTGGAGTTGAATGAAGAATAAGAGAGGCTCATCCAAGCCTTGACCAATGTGAATAAGATACCTCATTTTAACCAACCTGACTATCATGGTAACATTGATTTAGATGAATTGATATATTGGAACACAAAGATGTATAAGTACTTTGAACTTGAAGGAACCAGTGAGGAGAAGACACTAAAACATCCCTTCCCTAAGTTAAAGGGACATGCATCCTTCTGGTGGGAACATTTGTAGATAGGTCAACAGAGAAGGGGTAAAGACAAGATCAAATCTTGGGATAAGATGGTGAGTAAATTAAAGTTGATTTTTTTACTGAGGATTACCGAGTGAGTTTGTTTCAAAAGCTGTAGAACTTGAAGTAGACAGACTTAAGTGTTTAGAGTTATAATGAGGAGTTTTACAAGCTTAACATCAAATCCAACCATGTAGAAGATGAAGATAAACAAGTTGCTTGCTACCTTAATGGTTTAAGAGTTTCAATACAAGATGAAATCAGTCTGATATATATTAAGAGTGTGGAAGAAGCTTACAAGTAGGCTTTCAAGGCTGAAGAAAATTTGACCAAAAAGAATGAACAAAGGCAAAGAGGTAGAGGAGAAAAATTTTAGATAGGTCGATCCAATAATAATGTTGGAGGAGGAAATTCTATTGCAAATTAGGATAGAAGTGAGTCAGAATATAACAATAATGATCACTACCGGAGGAAGAACCAAGGTTCCTATAGCAATTAAGGAAAAAGTAGTGGTGATATAAGAAAGTTCAATGGCACTTGTTTCGAATGTGGTGAAGTAGGACATCGAGCCTTTGAATACAAGTAAGGTAACTCTAAGAAGAAGGCAAAAAGTAGTAGGCAAACAACATTTGCAGATGAAGAGTCCTCTGCATTAGTAAAATATAATCAATCAGAGGAAGGAGCAACCTTGATAACTCAGAGAACTCTATACCAAAGAGAAGAAGACATGGAGCCATTATAGAGAAAGAAATTGTTTTGAACTATATGCAAGGTGCAAGATAAGGTGTGCAAATTTATCATACACAATGGAAGTTCTGATAATCTTGCCTCAGAGGAGTTGGTGGAAAAAAATGAAGTTGTAGAGATTGAGTCATCCTAAACCCTATCAGATCACATGGATATAAGATGAACACAAGGTACTGGTAAGTGAACAATGCCTTGCTAAATTCAAGATTGGGCAGTATTATGATGAAGTTTTGTGTGATATTATGCAGATGGATGTCTGTCATATCCTGTTGGGTAGATCATGGTAGTGTGATGGGAAATTTCTACATGATGGTAGGAATAATGTATACATCATTGTTGGTAATGGAATGAAGAAAGATTTGTTACCTATAGAAGAACGCCTTAAGAGTGAAGTGCATACCACTATTCAAATTTATTTAGTGGATGGTAGAAAGTTACTGGATGGCATGAGGCATGATAATGTGTATTTTCTTTAGTACCCAAGAAGTCTAATGAGGTTATGTCATAAGAAGAACATCCAAAAAAAATCACTGGATTGTTGAATGAGTATGTAGACATCATATCAGATAATGTTCCCAATGGATTACCACATGTGAGAAGTATTAGCCATTGTATGGACTTGATACTGGGAGCTAGCTTGCCTAACAAGGAAGCCTATTAGATGACATCATTAGAGAATGAAGAACTCAATACGCAAGTGCAAGATTTTTTGCAAAAAGGATTTATAATATAAATTATGAGCCCGTGTGCTGTGTCTGCAGTGTTAGCACCTAAGAAAAATGGACAATGGAGGATGTGTACTGATTCTAGAGTCATCAACTGGATCATAATCAAGTGCCAATTTCCTTTGCCAAGGGTGGATTATTTTATGGATTGTTTGATTGGAGCTATATATTTCACCAAGATAGATTTGAAGAGTGGATATCATCATATTAGAATCACATAAGATGATGAGTGGAAGACCACATTTAAGACAAGTGAAGGATTGTATTAATGGTTGGTAATGCCTTTTGGATTGTCTAATGCACCAAGTACTTTTAAGAGGTTGATGAATCAAGTTCTAAAGAAGTTGTTAGGTAATTTTTTCATTGTGTATTTAGACGATATCTTGATTTTTAGTAGAAGTGAAGAGGAGCATTTAATGCAAGCTAGACAAGTATAACAGAGGTTAAGAGAAGAGAAGTTGCTAATCAACATCAAGAAGTGTAACTTTATTAAAGAAGAGTTAGTATACTTGGGATTTAAAATATCTATTGAAGGATTGAAGATGGATCCTAAGAAAGTGCAAGCCATTGTTGAGTGCCCTACACCGAAGAGTGTTGGAGAGGTAACATCATTCCATGGGCTAGCTAGTTTTTACCAAAAGTTCATCGAAAACTTTAGCTTAATTTTTGGACCGATGACTAAAACTATGAGGGGCGATAGGAAGGAATTCAAGTGGACACATGGAGCACAAATGATTTTTTAGTTGCCAAAGCAGAAGATGACAGAGAAACCGATGTTAGCTTTATTTGATTTCAATAAGGTATTTGAAGTAGATTGTGATGCTAGTGGAAATACATTTGGAGATGTGCTAAGTCAAGAAGGGAGGCATGTTGCATATTTCATTGAAAATTTGAACGATGTTAAAAGAGGGTATTCACTGTATGATTAGTAATTTTATGTCCTAATTCAAGCATTGTAGAAATGGAGACATTATTTATTACCTAGGGAATTTGTATTGTATATTGGTCATCAAGCATTAAAATACTTAAGGAAACAAGGTAAGTTAAATCATAGGCATATGAGATGGGTAGAGTTCATACAAAGCTACATATTTGTGTTGAAACATAAGAGTGGTGTGTCAAATAGAGTTGTTGATGCCTTGAGTAGGAGAAGAGCTTTGTTGACTGAAATGAAGATTGCAGTATGGGGATTTAAGGAGTTAAATAAATTGCATGAGGATGATCTAGAGTTCACCAAGCCTTGGAAAGCTTGCAGAGAACCTATTGTTGTAGACAAGAGTAAGTGGTTAGACTATCTTATCCAAGATGGAATGTTGTTCAAAGGAAGTCAATTATGTATACCCTGAAGTTCTATGAGACATAATCTTTTCAAGGAAAAACATAGTAGATGAATGGCAAGGTATTTTCGCATTGATAAGAATATGAAAAAAAAAATAAAAAAATTATGAATTAAAATAAACAAAATAATATCAAATATTATTAATGTAATTATATTTTTTTAATATTTTGACGGATTTATTTTAGTTATATAATTAAAACATGTATATTTTGAAAATATATTACTTTCTTAGAAAAAGATTATCTAAATAAACTTATTGCTATGATATAATTCAACATCATGTATATTTGACCATATTTTTTAATTAGTAGAAACTTAATAGTTTGAAATAATTTATGTAATATGGTGACTAATTATATATTAATTTATTTAATTATGTAGAAAGATTCAGGTAATGGGTATCTCGTATACAACAAAACATAGATCTGTCTGTCAAAAATGCATCGCTGATCATGTGTCCGTTTGGGCCCTTAAATACATGAAATTGAAATGAAAATCCGATATCCACTTGACTTTAACGCACTCAAATGAAAAAAAAGGAAAGGAAAGGTCCTTTTATAGTCCACTATACCAGCCATATGTTTTTGGGTCTACATATGGTGACAGTAATACGGGACTACCCCGTATTTCTTGTGGGAGGCATCCATTATGCTACAAACGAGGCGTACATACCCTACCCAGTGAGATTTGAACTTGTGAAATGAGTGCAATTTTATTTTATTGGGCAGTACGTACTTTTCCCAACGTTTATGGAAGACTTAGTAAGCCGTTGCTTTTCCGGTCTTATTTAGGTTACTTAGTCTATATCATTGATTTTCTCGAGCTTGACGTTATGGTTTAACGTAACTCCTCTCTTCCCTAGTAATTGCCAGTTATTATTATTCTTTGCTCTGTCTCTCTGACAGAACTGGTGCTTTGAAAAATTATGACAACGGATTGCTTTTCGTCCTCTCCTCCTTTATTTTCGCTACTTTTGCCACTCTTTCTTATATCCTGCTCACTATTTGCAGATAGCCTTGCATATGGAGGCGGAACTTGGAGGAACAATATCCTTCTGAGCAGCAATATCTCATACAATGATATGAATCTGCAGTTTGGATGTGGATTCTTCTGCTATGGCAGCCCTTGTGAAACAGGCAACTTCTTTGCAACTTTCATTGTTGTCTACGCGAGTGATGGAAGCCTGTTTGACATGCAAATGGTGTGGAGTTCAAACAGAGATCAGATGGTGCAAGAAAGCGCAGCCCTAAAACTCACTTCCACTGGAGAACTTGTATTGAGGAACTCATATGGCAGTCTTGTCTGGTCTACAAATACTTCTACCCAATCTTTTGAAAGGATGGTAATGCAGGAATCAAGGAATCTTGTTCTCTATAACACCTCGGATACAATCATCTGGCAGACTTTTGATTATCAAACTGATACCCTGCTGCGAGGGCAGAAGTTGAAGGTGGGAAAGAAGATTACTGCAAATATTTCTCCAAAGAATACAAGCCAAGGTCGTTTCTATTGTACCTTGCTTCACGATGGCTTTGCTATGTTTACAGCCTCTGCACTGGCTAAAATGTATTACAGATTTCCCGAGGCACGTGTTGGTGTGGAGCTATCTTATGTCCAGTTCGACAATCAGTACAACAATTATTATTCTCGAGGACAACAACTGTCGGCATTTAATGTATCAACACCCAAAGGCACCCTTTACTGTAAATTGGATTCAGATGGGATTTTCCGTCGAGTTTGCGCCATCGTTCATGAGATCAATGCCTGAGTGTGATTCTCGAGGAGCATGCGGAGACTATGGTGTCTGCACAAAGGGTCAGTGTAGCTGTCCAGGTGATGGCAATGCTTTTAAACCGACCGATCTCACAGAGCCCAATTTTAGATGTGCTCCACGCGTTCTTCTGGTGTGCTCACAGACTAATAGGCGTGAAGCTCATCACTTTTTGGAACTGACGTTGCCTATTTTACATATCTTTATAAAAATTCGTCCACGCCAGGGTTGTTGTCAAGTAATGAATGTAGAACACTTTGCCTCAAAAACGGCTCTTGCAAAGCTGCCTTTTTCAGGTACGGGAGCAATTTTTCTAGTGGTTATTGCTATCTAGAGTCCAATATCTATTCTATGACAACTATGAGTTCAGTTGAAGAGATTTACAATTCCAGTGCTTATATTAAAATCCAGTCAAGGTCCAAGGGCTTTAAGTCCTCAGTTGTCGTTATCACTTGTGGTTCTGTGGGTGGAGCGATAGCTCTGTTAATCTTAGTGTGGGCATGGATAAATAACTCTGAAAAGAGCAGATAGTGGAAAGAAAAAGATGAAGATTATGATGAGGACGATCAGGTAGATGGGATTCCAGGAATTAAAGGATGCTACAAATAGCTTTAGTATGAAGCTTGGAAGCAGAGGATTCGGATCAGTTTACGAAGGTGTTTTGGCTGATGGCTCAAAGATAGCAGTGAAGCGCCTTGATGGAGCAAGACAAGGGAAAAGGCAATTCCGGGCAGAAATCGAAACGTCAGGAAAGATTGATCATCTTAATTTAGTAAGAATGAAGGGATTCTGTGCCGAAAAGGCCCGTTGAATGCTTGTATACGAGCATCTACTAAATGGGTCTCTGGATAAGTGGATATTTTCCAACAATATGCATCAAGATTTGCTGGACTGGAAGACTATATATAAAATAGTTCTGAATATTGCAAGAGGATTAACATATTTACATGAAGATTGTCGAGAACAGATAATACATTTCGACATCAAGCCTCAAAACATTCTCCTGGATCAAAACTTTGATGCCAAAGTGTCAGATTTTGGGTTGGCAAAGCTTGTTAACAGAGAGCAAAGTGAAGTGATAACCATGCTGAGAGGGACACCAGGGTATAAGGCACCTGAGTTGTTGAACATGCATTTCACAGAGAAGGCAGATATATTTATCTCTGGCGTTGTGGTGATAGAAATTATTAGTAGAAAACGATGCAAGGAGCTTTCAGCTCAAGGCTCATTTCCAATTTTTCAAGTCAAGGCGGAAGAAGGAAGGTCAATGGACTTGGTATATCCGGGACTTGAAAAAGAGAAAACACTTGGCGTAAAAGAGGAGGTATTGAAACAAGGTCCAATCAGTATATCTGTTGTTTCTGTTTGTGTTTTTTCATGGTATCAGAGCCATGAGTAAGGAATCGTGAGTTCCATTCTGCAAAGTGAGCTGAGTACTGGAGCTACGGAATTCAAGGAGATTGATGTTAGAAAGTTGCAAGCTGCTAAAGATAATACCATCTGTGTGGATCAGACAAATCAACAGTGTTGAAGGTAAGCTTCACTCAAGCTTAATGTGGTTAAAGGAATAGAATGCGTGTGTATTGGTGCAGCTGAAATATAGTTTTTCTTTTCATTTGCGAAAGGCTTTTATTTGAACGATAGAGTATCGCTCAAAGAAATCTTTGAGCTGTGAAGGGCAAGTGGATGTGTAGGGGCATATTGATTAAGTTTTTCTATTTTGCGGTGATGTTGGAAAACAGTTATTTTTAAGATGATGAGAATGTCACTTTAAGAGTGTTGAATGCCCTTTAAAATTCGTTAATAGGCTTTTATTTATTTCAGATAGTTGAAGAGGGACTTCTTATTTGTGATTGTGGATTGTTATGAGAAATGAAAGTCTTTTTGGAAGATGAAAAATATTGTATGACTTATGATTGTTTGGTGATATGGTGATAAAGTGTATTTGGAAGTTATTATTTTTTGTAAGTGCACTTTGAAAGATTTGTGTTCTTACATTGTCAAGTGGTTGATAAAAGTGGAAAGTGGTCACTATTTTGTTGAACTGAAGATTTTGATGAAATTTAATTCACATTTGTAAGTCATAAACTTTTTAAGTCCTTGTTTTTTTTTGTTTTTTTTTCTCTTACCATGGAATTTATGCATGAAAGGACATACCTAATTAGATTATTCCCTCAGAGCGTTAGCGACCAAGCTTTGGAATGGTTCACCAAATTCTCACCAGGAATTCAAACATTTGATGAGCTTGTGCAAAAGTTCATCCAACATTATTCCTACAACATGAGAGAATTTTGTGCTCTTAGCATGGAATTTATGCATGAAAGGACATACCTAATTAGACTATTCTCTCAAAGCCTTACCGACCAAGCTTTGGAATGGGTCACCAAATTCTCACCAGGAATTCAAAATTTGATGAGCTTGTGGAAAAGTTCATCCAACATTATTCCTAAAACATGAGAGAATTGTGTGCTCTTAGCATGGAATTTATGCATGAAAGGACATACCTAATTAGATTATTCCCTCAGAACCTTAGCGACCAAGCTTTGGAATGGTTCACCAGATTCTCACTAGGAATTCAAACATTTGATGAGCCTATGCAAAAGTTCATCCAACCTTATTCCTACAACATGAGAGAATTTTGTGCTCTTAGCATGAAATTTATGCATGAAAGGACATACCTAATTAGATTATTCGCTCAGAGCCTTAGCAACTAAGCTTTGGAATGGTTCACCAAATTCTCACCAGGAATTCAAACATTTGATGAGCTTGTGCAAAAGTTCATCCAACATTATTCCTACAACATCTTACACACAGTCACCATGTTGAATCTATGTAATACCAAACAACATAATGGTGAACCTTTTATTGAATTCCTTCAAAGATAGTTACAAATTTTCACATGGTATTGTAGACAAATCCCAAAAATGGAGAAAATATTATGTTCATTAACAACTTGGTACCTGAGATGAACTACTCGCTCCAGATTAAAAAGAAGACTTTCTTTAGTGAATTGGTGGAAAGTGCTATCTGAATTGAAGAGGTTTTGGTGAAGAAAGGTGAGCTCACCTTATACAAAGATAATAAATCCTCAAACAACCCTAATAACAAAAATGGTAAAGACAAGAGTGAATACTGAAGCAAGAACAAGAACTTGGTAAATGATGGATTAGTTGATTCATCTGATTTCAAGGCTAAGGAACATATATTCAATCTATCTAGTAGTATCCAAGCTGCTACGATTAGCTCAAATGTTTCATCAACATCAAACATTACCCAAGACACATAGAAAGACAAAGCACCCTGGATACCCAAGCCCACGCATAACTTTAATCCTCTAGGAGAACCCCTTGAAGCCGCACTAAAGACTTCGTTGGCTAATAAAAACATTACATTACAAGAGTCAAAGCCTTGGGAACCAAGAGTTAAACCCAAGTGGTGGAATGATGATCACTTTTGTGAATATCACAAAAATAAGGGACATTTGACTAGCGAATGTATGAAATTAAAACACATCATACAAGACTTGATTGATAATGAAACCATCACCGTTGATGGACATCATTCGAATAATAATCACAAGGCTTTAAAACAACCTCTACCCTCTTATTAACAAGGGGAATCATCAAAGAATCAAGGAGCCAAGGTAACATACACCTATGCTTATAATGACAATGTGATTCACATGCTTGAACCATGTAATCAAAAAGTCAATGTAATCATCATCAAAGACAAGAAAGAATGTGAATTTACTAATGCTATAACAAGGAGTAAATCTAAGGTCACTCTTAAGGGAGTAGTCTCCTCACCTAAACAACCATTTCATCAACAAAAAACCATCAACATCAAATAAATTGGTCTCTTCAATCCCAGATGCAAATTACAACTTGGTTGATCAATTACAAAGAACCCCTGCCCAAATTTCCATTCTGGGTCTTCTTAAAATCTCGCCATTGCATAAGGAGATTCTTGAAACTGCATTTCTAGAAACAAATGTGCCACAGGACCTCAGTGTCGATCGATTTCAAAGACTGGTGGGACACTTGACCTCACCTTACCACATGTTCTTCTCAGAATAATACGATAAGTCATTAAATCACCCGCATAATTAGCCCTTGCCTATAGAAGTTTTGATCCACAAGAAGAGATTCACGCGTGTCTTGATAAATGAAGGCACTGGCTTAAATATTTGTACTATCAAACTTGTAACAACATTGGGTTTCTCAAAGAATGTTATAGGTTCTAGGAGGAAAATAACCAGAAAGGCATCTGGTGAAGAGGAGAGGTCATCAAAGGGGTTAGTTGTGTTACCTATTAGGTTCAGACCAATTGAGAGAGATGTAACCTACCAAGTATTAGATCTACCTTTGGCATAGAATGTATAATTGGTGATACCTTAAATCCATGACATGGAGGCTATCCCCTTGACATATCAAAAGTGTGTAAAATTCCCACATAACGGAGTGGAGGTTTCTATCCTGACTGATAACACCTACTCCTGTAAAAATCTTAAACAAGCTAATAACATGGTCCCCCATAAAAAATGAAGCATTTAATAGACAAGAGGCCAAGAATTTCAAAACAACACTCATGAGGAAATTTGAAGAGAAATTGAAAATTAAAGACAATGGAATGGGGGAATATCAATTTCATCCCTTGCCATCCATGGCTAATCTTCTTACACCCCCAGGTCTCATGGAAAACACTCATCCTATTTCAAACCTTCTAATACCTAGATAGTAAAAATATGTGAAGGAATTGGAATGGTAAAAGAAGGGTTTTACCTCTTAGAAAAAATGAATAAAAATTTGTTCTTGCCTAACTCTACAAAGGGGAAGAGAACAATCAAGAATTGAAACATGTTGAGATCTCTGCACAGAAGTATGGAAAGGGATACCAACTCATGCAATGAATGGGGTATAAAGGCAAAGGATCACTAGGAAAAAATAAAGGATTGCTAGAGCCTATATAGAATGAGTTTTAGAGCCTAATAGATAAAACAAGGATAGGATACCATGAGAAAAAGTCCAACCCTTCCTCTCGAAATGGTCCTATATTCAATGAAATAGAGGACTCTGATAATGAGAGTGGAGAGGAGGAAGAGATTATACAATTAACTTTTGAGAGGTTTTTGCATATACAAAATGAGAATCACAACTACCAAAGAGAACTTTATATCCCACATCAGTTCAAAGCCCCCTTAAAACCAAATGGATCCACATCCCAATAAGCACATGAAGAGAATTAATTGACTAAATAAGAAGTGACTGACCAAAAAAACAAACTAATTCATGTTAAGATGAGTTGGAAATAGAACAAGAAGGCGAATAAGAGGAGAGAAACCCTAACTGGGGGCAAGTAGTGACTATTGCAAGAAATAGAGATATCTTCACCCCACTCTACATACATATAGGGAGTTGAAGAAAAAGTAGTAACACAATAGGGTTAAGATGACCAAGATGTAGAGGGAAACTCATGTAAAAATGAAGGATTTTTCATGTCCATAGAACACTACCTGGGTAGATCTGATGAAAGTCAAACTGATTCTCATGAGTATGTGTTTGGTAAAGGTAAAGCGAATGACCTAGAAGGAAGACATCCTAACTAGGGGAAACTAGTTTCCCCTACTCATGTAGTAGATATGCCTCATTCTATAGAAAAAACTTCTAATGAGTATGAATGAGATTCCCTCTTAGAAGCCACAATAGAGATTAAGATTGATGGCATTCATAAATATGCACCTCATCTTGAACAAGGGAAAGTTCCAATGCTACCTAGACAAAAGCCCTTCCCCAAAACATAAATTGGAACTTTGGAGATAATGAAAGAAATATCAATACTGGAACTATATCCACATCAAGAATTGAGATTGTTCCTTTAAGAAATTTTTTTTGAATGGATGACTACTCAGAAGGAGAATCAAAATTCTAGCATTAGATCAAATGGGTCAGATTCACAAAATACTAATAACAACTCTTATAGTGATGTTAGGATGCTTCGTGGTCTAGAAAGTCCTTTAGAGAGTGTCATAATAGATCTTGTCTTACCAGTTGAAAGCCTTGATCATGATAAGAGAGTGCTATCTTTAGAACCTACCGGATCTATGTCTGTAATACATCCTGAACTTATTGAGTGGAATTCAAATGAGCCTATAAACCTGATTTCTTTGCCAAATAACTATACATTAGCCTATTAGATAAATTCTATAGAGCCCCTTACCTCTTCCACCAGTATAATGAGCATGAACATGATGGAGGGGGATATCAAGTTTCTCAGTCTTAAAGAGAAGAACAAAAAGGAAAAGAGGTATGCCAGTGAAAACCATATCGTGGCAGTGTCAGAGCCTAAAATAGTAAAAGCAAATGACATATCCAATGGTTAAAACCTCTCAAAGGTGCCATATGATGGGAAGCTTAATATCTTTCCTAATTAATTTCAGGAGCGATCTTCAGGACTTATTGAGCCTAAATAGCTGATCAATCTGGGAACAACACAATCTCCCCAATTGATATATTTTAAATAGTCTTTGTCTGAGAAAGAGATGTAGTAGTTCACTCAATTTTTCAAGAGCAAGAGAATAAAATTTTCTTAGTCCTACTAAGACATGCTAGGACTTGATACCAACTTAATAATGCATCACTTGTCCATTTCTCCTAGAATCAAACCTGTTAAACAAAACCTCAGGAAAATGCATCCCCATGTGGCACTATTAGTTAAAGATAAGTTAGAAAAGTTACTGAAAGATAAATTCATCAGAACTATAGCATACGCTAAGTGGATCTCAAACACTATGCCTATTTCTAAAACTAACAAACAAATTAGGGTCTTCATGGACTTCCTAGATTTAAACAAAGATTTTCCCAAAGATGATTCTACACTTCCCAACATCGACATGATTGTGGACCTCACGATAGGATATGAGATGTATTCTCTCATTGATGACTTCTCAGGATATAATCAGATAAAAATAACACCTAAGAATTAGGAAAAGACAACTTTTACTTGTGCTTGGAGCATGTTCTATTGGAACATCATGTATTTTGGTATAAAAAATGTAGGAGAAACATATCAAAGAGCTATGATGAGCATATTCCATGAAATGATGCATAAGAACATGGAAGATTATGTCGACTACACTTTGGCAAAATCAGCAAAAAGAACTACACATCTGGTTGACTTAGAGAAAATCTTAGACAGGTTGGAACAATTCAAGTTAAGGATAAACCCAAAGAAGTGTGCCTTTGGTGTAACATCGGTCACACTTGTTTGGTATATTATTTCAGAAAAATGAATCGAGGTTGATCTAGAAAAAGTGACAACAATAATGGAAATGCAACCACCAAGAAATATCAGCCAAATCTGATCATTGCAAGTGAATCTATAGTCAATCAGAAGGTTCATCTCATAGCTAGCAAATAAAGCTGAACCCTTTACAAGGACATTACATAAGGGCATAACATTCAAATGGGATAAGGGGTGTGAAAATCACTTTCAACAGATCAAGGAATACGTAGAAAATAAACCTATTTTAATAACACCCATACCTGGGAAACCTCTTCTATTATATATATCTACTACAACAACATCGCTTGGAGCTTTACTCATACATCATGATGAAACAAGAAAGGAAAAAACAATATAATATACAAGCATAATAATGGTTTCATATGAACACAATTATACAATCATTTAACAATCTTGTCTAGCAGTTGCATTTTCTTCACAAAATATCTGACATTACATGCTTGCATACTCTATGAAGCCAATTGCAAAGATTGATCTTTTGAAGTACTTGTTGAAAAAAACCACCTTGAGTGGAAGACTAGAAAAAAGGGTGATGATACTCAGTGAATTTAACAATAAATAAATTGACAGAAAGGCCATCAAGGGGAAAGTAATTCTTGATCACCTAGAGGATGCTCCTCTTCAAGATAGTAAACCTCTAATCATAGATTTCCCTAATGAATCCATTCTACATCTGATAGAGCACCCATGGAAAATGTTGTTTAACGACTCACTCACACAACAAGGATCTCAATCTGGTTGACTCTTTATAACTCCACAAAGATACAAAGTCCCTAAGGATAGGGTGGCTGCAAGAATTTGAGTCCCACTTTTGGGCAAAAAGTGGAAGTGTTTTACCTATTTTCCAAATTTTCTGTCAATTGATGTCAAAATTTGAGGCACTTAGAGATTAAATCTCAAAAAATACAACAATAGAAAATGTAGTGCTCAGAGTCTATTTTTCAAATATGTAATTTATTTGAATACCCACATGGTAGAAAATATATTAAGTATGCATGTTTAAAAGCCTCTTTTTCAAAATGTCTGTCTCAGGACCATACCCCGCATGTGTACGACCACAATATTTTGAAGTAAATAAATTAATTTTTCTAAATCCTTTTGGGGGAAGGTACCTAAAACATCAAAGATTGGTCAGAATATTTTTAATTGACTATAAAGTATATTTTCAAAACCTCTCGTGTACGACCACCATAATTTGTTGAAAAATTCACTTTTTTGGAATTTTTTTTTATTTTGAAGAAAATTCTATGTAGATTGGTCTCATATAATTCATTTTTTCAAAAACTAAAAATCAAAAAGTTATTAAATTTTTAGTGAACCTTACTATTTTATGTTTAGGTACCACTTTTGATTAATAAATATTGTAAAAATAGTAAAATTTATCATATCACTATAAAATTTATATTTATGAACTCTAGACAGTGAGATCTCTAATGGGTTTTAATTTCATCAAAAAATTTGATTAGGAAGACCCTCAAAAAATTATGGCAAGACATAAATCTAGTGTGCAAATGTCGTAGCCATTATTTTAGAGGTCCAAGCATAGGCTTGGTCCCACCAAACCTATCTCGAACCAAAATCAAATGTAAATGGTGGTTTGGTAAATTCAAATTTTAAAAAATGGGCACACGTTTAAAAATGTGTACCCATTTCTTAAATGTAATAAATCGACATGTAAAAATGAGTTTCTTATTAACAAAAAAAAAATTAAAAAATAGGCACCCATTTTGAAAAAAATGGGTACCCGTTTTGATAAAAAATGGGCACCCATTTTTTGAATTTTGGATCAGGTGTCCGAGCCTAAGACGGGTGCCCATTTTTTTCAAAATGGGTGCCTGTTTCTAGCGGCAGTTTTCAAGCCCACAAGACTTCCGCGGAACTGGTACCCAACTTCTGGCACTTACCTGATAACAAGATGATCTTTCCTTGCACAAACAATATACCTGTGTATGAAGCCTTGGTAAATGGACTAAAGTTAGCTATTGAATGGAAAATCAGAGAACTACACCTTTCTAGAGACTTTTAGTTAGTGATCAACAAAGTAAATAAATAATACTAGATAAAGGATGAAAATCTTACACCATATAAGGAGATGGTTGATGATCTAAAGAAGTAATTTGTCTTTATAACCTTTCAACAAATCCAAAGAGAAACAAAAAAATTAGCCGATGCCATTGCTACTTTGGCCTCAATGTTACAATTGGAAAAGCATATGTTTCACTATGAATTCCTAGTGGAAGAAATCCCCTTTTAGCCTATGATTCTCTAGAGTCCTAAATAGTGTGCTTAATCGTGGGCACCAAATTCTCTAGATATAGCCAAATATACTCCTACCTGCGTGACCAAATAATTCTCATTGGCCTATCTAGAAATGAAAAGATAAACCTTATAAGAAATGCATCATGTTACTTGATCATAGCTAATGACTTGCGTAGGCGAGGTCTAGAATGTACTCTTCTTTGGTGTCTAGAACATGAAGAGTCTATGTATGCTCTTAAGGAAGTCCATGAAGGTATTTGTGGGTCTTATTTGAACGGTCTCTTATTGGCCAAGAAACTCCTAAGGGTAGGATACTACTATCCTTCCATGGAGAAAGATATTGTTCAGTTTTCCAAGTCTTGCTAGAAATGCCAATTACATCGTAACTTGATCTACACTCTTGCTCAAGAGTTGTTAACTTGTATCACACACTGAACATTCCAACAATGGGCCTTTGAATTGGTAGGTCAAATATATCCTTCATCATCCAATGGACATAAATTCATCATTATGGCTAATAATTACATCATCTCTGGGTATGGGATATCTTCCTCTAATATAAAAGACAATGGGGTAAAATTCAAGAACAAATATATCGATGAATTGTGTAAAAATTTTAATATTACCCAACACTACTCATCTATCTAGTATTTGGAAGTGAATGCATAGGCTGAGGCATCCAAAAAAAACATATTGAAGATCCTACGTAGGACAGTAAGAAAGTCGGGAAAGGATTGAATCTCCAGTTGAATCCATCTTTGTGGGCCTATCAGACCAATATAATAACTCCTATAGAGGCCACACCCATTGCCATCATGTATGGTGTAGAAGAAGTAATACCTATTGAGGTAGAGATACCATCATTCAGAGTCTCTTTGTAAGGAGTCATAACTGATGAAGCTTACCAAATTTATAGAATCCAAGAATTAGAACTACTGGACGAAAGAAGGAAAGAGGAATGTGACAATCTAATATTCTATTAAAAAAGGATGTCTAGAGGTTACAATAAGAAAGTAAGATACAAATTGTAAGATATAAAAATAGAAGAAGGTAAAAATGGATTTGTAAGATGTATGTATAGGAAGAAATGTGGTGTTTGTGTTGTATTTAAAGGTTATGGGGGAAGACAAGATTCTCCTCCTAGCTCCAAATTTCACAAAGGAAAGATCCACTTTGATCAACCATAAGAAAATGGTTAGTGCACAAATGCCTCAATTGATCAGAAATAAGAAGAAAGAAGAAAGCCTTAAATTCCCAAATTATGGATGAAGAGTATGCATTAGATTTGAATTGATTAAAACTTTAATTGAAGACAAGTACGAACCTCAAAATATAGAAGAACTAGAAAACTCTATTTTCTGATGTCTGTGTCAGGTTTCGGGAAATTCTACAACAAAATCTGGAATAGAAATACAGCGACGGATAAAACCCAGAAATATTTTCCTTTTCTAAGTTAGTTCAACCTTGACCCAAATGTGGGGGCACAATTGTACTCCAAAATGTCAACCTTGACCTACATTGCTCCGATGTAAATTCTATTTGTAGATCCCAAAAATTGGCCAAAAAAGGTATCTGAATATTTTCTTAAATTTGTTTTCTTGTACCTGCACCTACAATAAAAATGGTTTGTTTGTTAGGGGGAGGGGTTTGCCTTGGTCAAACCCTAGTTTTGGAATTAACCTTAAAATATAATTGAAATTGCATAAATAAATAAACCAATTCACCTTTCTTGTATAGAAACCCTTGTCGAGGATTTGAATCCTTGGTTCCACAAGTATGTATGCGCCAAATGAATGTAGAAGGTAGAATGTTGGATGTCTCAAATAAATTTCTTGTAGATCTTCAACACCAATCTTGAATGGATCTTGGAATAGGAAGAAGCTTGCATGGATGTGGATGGAGAAATCTTCAACAAGAGGGCTCCATAGAGCTTGATTCCTTCAATGGATACCAATGGATCTCCTTGATGGATTGAATGCTTGAATGTGCTTGAATTCTTGAATGCTTACTTCAATTGATTATCCTTCATGTGCATAAGTGGTCTTGTGATTTCAAGTCTTTAGTGCTTGTGATCATGCTTAGAGAAAATGAGAGGAGAAAGCTTCCTTATATACAAGTCTAGGGAACAATCTTCTAGAGAAACCTACATAGGAGAATTAAATTCCAATTAGGCCTATACCCATAGAAGTGAACCTATATTAAATATAATTTCAATATTCATTTCCTTGAAGACGGAAACAGCCGACCCAGAAGCGGGAATTAAAGCTTTTGGAAGCCTGACATCCGAAAACCCCAGAAACTTGAAATTTGGACCCTGGGTCATGGTCGAGGTCGAATATGACCTAGGTGAGGGTCAAGTTAGACCTTTACCTAGGTCAAAGTTGAGTTCAACCTTCACTTAGAAGGTCAACCTTGACCCTAAGGTCAAGAACCTCAAATTTGTAGATTAGGATGGTAGAAACAGGTCGAAGAGAAGTGGGAAATATGGAAGAATAGGGGAAAAGACCGATGGAAGTCAAAGACCCATTCAAGGAATTTGAAATGACCCCAAACCACTTACTTGGAGGGCTAAACCAGTACAAAAAGGAAAGTTCTTCCATTTTCTGATGATACATTTAGCCCCCACTTAAGCAAGAATATGGATTCGATGCAAACTATTGGTAAAGGAGATCATAAAGAAAAGATAATCTTATTGAAATCAAAGGGAAAAAATAATCCTCAAGCCCCCAGGGACTAAATTCTTTGTCAACCCCAAGATTACAATAAGAGAGACATCACTAGTCAAAGAGAAAAAGAGAGAGGGCGTGACTAACTCGCCCAATGAGAACCTATGTCCCATTGTGAATCACACAAGGAAAATAGTGCAACTAGAAAGATGGAGTTGAACTGCCTAGTGAATGTGGCTACTCACTAGTCAACTCATCAAGGATTTACTCTTAGGAAAATTTTACTCCAAAAGGGCAAAGCCAAAACATAAAGAGATCCAGTCTTACGGACACCCTCCAACCTTAACGGATATGAACATTGTAAATTGAAACTGGAGGGATCAAGAGATCCTATAAGGTAAAAATCCTTGCTTTAAGGATTGGTCTTTAATCCCTAAAGGGATAAATGTTTTCAGTTTGAAAATATTTTGAAAGTGCGTGTGTGCAAAAAGTGAGTAGAGCGTACGCCCCCCCGTTAAAGTCATTACTAACACTTTAATAGGAGCAATGGCTTTAACGGAAACATAAACAAATCCACTAATTATGTTTCCACTACGAGATGCCGCCAAGCAAAGACAAATCAAGGGAAATACCACATAAACTTACAAAGAGCACAGAAGGGATCTACCTACCGTGGGGTCAGTATGATCATAAGATAATATGTATATATAGATATGATATTATTGCAAATTAATTGACATCTTTCCTCAAAGAAAGTAGAACTACAATCATAATGGAGGAAAGAAAATGCAAGAGTTATGAAGAAGAGTCTTTTCAGAGCACAACATGGAGACCAAAAAGAATCAGTGCTACCATGTCGCAAATCCAAGTGGACTACACAAGGAAAACATTTACGAACAATAGCATAGGTACAACATAACATGAAAACAATATATAGAAGAATAGAGATACATATAGAGGAATGGTACAATTGGTTTCATTCATTTATCACCTTGCACCAACACAGTAACAAGGGTCGTATAAAAGAATCTAACAAACATTTAGCAAAGATATTATGAGAGAAGCACAATACAATAGGAAAACACATAACAGGCTACCATGGAGGACAAGCCAATGAAGAACATTTCCTACTCTCCCCATCTCGGTTTATATCATTTAGGGAAGGTGGGAAAATCGCAAGAGGGATTATATCCAACATAGTAGGAATAATATCCACATACTAACAAGGATCCTCTTGATAATCACGATGTTCAATACTAGGTGTAATTATCAGTTGTGTGGAAAACCTATGAGGTAAATTGCTATCAAGATCAATAGTCTCATATTCATCATTGGAATCTATAGGATCATCAAGAGTATCTTCTTCATCAAGATTAATCAAAATAGAATCAAAGATGCGAATAGAATCATCATAATCATTCATCTTAACATCATTATGAACATTAAATTCCTCCAACACATCAGGCATAGGCTAGTCAAAAGAAGGTAAAGAATATTGAAGAATAGAGGCACATGCCCTAGCATGAGCCCGATGCTTCTTATGAAGTTCATTGGCAGATTTGTTACGTTTTGTCTTGTTTGAAAAATGTTAAGAACTAGGAGGAACAACAACCGGTTCCTTCACAGGTTTTTATAGGAAGATTTGTAGGACTCTCAGTAGGCTAAAAAGAAACACTATGAGCTTGATTAATAGAACTAGAAGCAATGGATAAAGGAGGTATGGAAGGCGTAGGTAAAAGACCATGGTTAAGATCTATCCGAGGCATGCTTAACTCAAGAATCTTGTGATGTTAAGAGGCTTGATATGAGCAAAAAAGGTTATCAGGTCGAGAAGAACATGAATTAGGTAATGAAGGCCAAAAGAAGTCAAGGGTAGCACAATCCCTAGGCCTAAAAGGATGATATAAACTATGATTAATCATTTTCACTTCTTCATCATGAATGAACTTAATACACTTATAGATAGGAGAAGAAATGACAACACATGCCAGTCAAGCAAGGAAAACCAAGGTTAACTTGAAATTTATCAGAAGTAGGGACAACAACGAAGGTAGTGTCCACAACTTTACCACAAATTTTAATAGGCTTGTTAATATAACTAGATGATGGATAGAGAAAACCATTACAAGTTTGAATCCACACATCAGATGTATCATAATAATCACACTGTAAGTTCTTCATAAAAAGGTTTTCTTGAGTGATGATATTGACTAAGGAAGTAGGATCAACAAGTCAAGCTCACGTAGGTATCTTAGGAATTCTAGAATAAATGTAGAGGGGACCATCAGGAGTTTTAATAGTCTCAAAATCATCAAAGGTGATTGAGAGTTCCCGAGGTCTTTTATCATGAGGTTGTTTTGAAGGTTTAGATTGAGGTTTCATTTTAGGTTGAGGTGGAACTTGAAGTTGAGGTCAAGATGGAGGAGCTTGAATAGGAGGTTGAGATTGAGGCTGGGGTGGAGATACAGGTTGAGACAAAACAACATGCTCCACATGGTTAACAATATGATTGAGATTATCCATCTTTGAATGATAAATAATATCCACAAAAGGTGGCTACATAATGCTATTAGTATCATGTGTAGGAAAAGGATTCATATAGATTTGAAGGTTTTGATTAGGAAGAGAGACATATTTTTTCCCACTACCATCAAAATTATCAACAGATAAAGCATGAGAATCAATTATGTCTTCAACCTTATGTTTTAGAAAATAACACTTCTCAGTATCATGGCCATTTTGACAATGGTATTAACAAAAGGCTTTGGGATCAAAGGATTTTGATGCCATTGTAGTAGGGAGAAGCGGTTGAATAGGAGGAAAAGTAATCATATTAGTAGTAAAAAATTTACTCATAATAGAATGTAAATATTCAGAAAGAGGAGTAAATGTATGATTCAAATGAAAAGTAGTGGCTACAGAAGTGGCATTGTTAGATGCAACAACAACTTGATCAACAACTACATTTTCTTGTTTATTAATCTTCAAATAGTTGTTAGTTTTATGAAACTTGTTGGGATTAGGAGAATCGACACTCTTATCAACTAGAATAGGAGCCATTGGAGTGTTTCTCTCAAATTGACTCACTCGTAATTGATAATGACGAAGCGCTGCGCAAAGTTGTTGAAATGAGGTAAATTCAGAAAGTAGAATATTATCTCTAATATTTTTTTGAAAATTTGAAATAAACATATGTTGAATATCAATATCAGGAAGAGGATAAGAAATTTGAGCATACTAATGCTTAAATATACCAATAAATTGAGTCAATTTTTCTTTAGTATTCTGTTTACAATGCATCAAATCAGGTAAGGAGACTTGTAGACCAATGTTATTTTGGAACTGTTGAATAAAGGTATTAGCAAGTTTTGGAAAAGAATCAATAGAATAAGGAGGCAAGGAACAATACCATTGCAAGGCCTTATCATGAAGGATTCTAGCAAACAACTTGGCTAAAATCCTATGGTCATGAGCATACTCACTACAAAGTATTTGAAATGTTTTAACATGAGTGATAGGATCTCCCTTACCATTGTAATTCTCAAGATGAGGCATATCATCTTGTTGAGGGACATGAGTATCAATAATGTCTAGGGATAAAGGACTACCCATATCACATGTAGGAATACTAAACTTGGATTGAGTTAAGGATGCAAGTTGTTGTTGTAAAGAGGACACAGTTTGAGCCAGACTAATGATGGTGGAATCATTAGAAGAAATAGGAGGCATAGAAACATTAGGAATACTAGGAAAAGTGTAGGAAGTGGTGGGAATAGAAGACACAATCGGTGGAACACTTGGAACCACATTTGGAACAGGATTGGGATAGGTAAAAGGAACACTATGGTATGAAGGTTGTGAGGTAGGTAAAGTTACCAGTGGAACACTCAAAGGAAGATATGTAAGTGGAAGATTTTAAGCTAGAGGATTGGAAAATGTAAGAGATATAGTCAGTAAAGGAGGACTATAAGTAGGATTACTAGGTAAAGGAATTGAAGAAGGTTCCACAATAGTGACAAGAGGAGTAAATCCTAAATCTTGATCTTCTTGAGCTAAAGGTGTAACATTTAAATGCAAAAGATGAGTAATACGATGCAAGAGATTAACACCTTGATCGCTATCATGAAGTAATTTCTTAAGAGATTCTATAGCCTAAATAGAATCTTGATTATGGTTTTCTTAAATAAGCCAATTTCCCATTTTATCAAGTTTAGTTGACAATTTTTGGACTTGTTCAGGAGGAACTCTTAAAGCATCATCCTCATCATGAGAAGAGTGAGAAGAGTTATGCTCCGTAGAAGGATTGTAATCATGAGTGATCAAATTGTCATCCAGGATCCTAAGGAAAGGAGAGGAAGACTCAGCATCAAAGGAACCCATAAGTCTACGACTTCTTCTAACTGGGATATTATAGGTAGGACTAGAGGTAGTAAAGCTCATATGCCAATGAAATGTAAATGAAATAAACTAAGAGAATGTAAATGCAAGAACATAAAATAAGGCTAATATAATATGCATTCAAGATCTAACATGAAATGTAAATCTAACACCAAAAAGAAAGAGTTGTTTATCGCAGTTTCACCAAAATGTAAGATATAAAAATTGAAGAAGGTAAAAATAGATTTGTAAGATGTATGTATAGGAAGAAATGTGGTGTTTATATTGTATTTAAAGGTTATGGGGGAAGATAATATTCTCCTCCTAGATCCAAATTTCAAAAAGGAAAGGTCTACTTTGATCAACCATAAGAAAATGGTTAATGCACAAATACCTTAATCGATCGAAAATAAGAAGAAAGAAGGAAGCCTTAAATTCCTGAATTATGGATGAATAATATGAAAAAAAATTGAATTGATTAAACCTTAATTGAAATTAATTTAATACAAGTACTAAACTCAAAATATAGGAGACCTGGGAAAATTCTATTTCTGGATGTCTGTGTCAGGTTTAGGAAATTCTACAACTAGATCTTTAACAAAAACACAGAGATAGAAAAAACCTAGAAATATTTTCCTTTCTTGAGTCAGGTCAACCTTGACCCAAATGCGGGGGCATAATTGTACCCCAAAATGTCAACCTTGACCTGCACTACTCTGACAGAAATTCTGTTCTTGGATCCTGAAAGTTGGCCAAAAAGGGTAGCTGAATTTGTTCTTAAATTCACTATCATGTACCTTTACCTGCAAGAAAAATGGTTTTGTTTGTTGGGGAGGAGGGTTTTGAGTTAGTCAAACCCCAGATTTGGAATTAACCTTAAAATATAATTGAAATTGCGTAAATAAACAAAGTAAATAAACTAATTCACCTTCCTTGTATAGAAACCCTTGTGGAGGATTTGAATCCTTGGATCCACAAGTATGTATGCGCCAAATGAATGTAGAAGGTAGAATTTAGGATGTAGGATGTCTCAAATCAATTTCTTGTAGATCTTCAACACCAATATTGAATGGATCTTGGAATATGAAGAAGCTTGCATAGATGTGGATGGAGAAATCTTCAACAAGAGGCCGGCTCCATAGAGCTTGAATCTTTCAATGGTTACCAATGAATCTCCTTGATGATATGAATGCTTGAATGTGCTTGAATGAGTGAATGCTCACTTCAATAAATTATCCTTCATGTGAATAAGTGGTCTTGTGATTTCAAGTCTTTAGTGCTTGTGATTATGCTTAGAGAAAATGAGAGGAGAAAGCTTCCTTATATACAAATCTAGGGCACAATCTTCTAGAGAGGCCTACATAGGAGAATTAAATTCCAATTAGACTTATTGCCCTAGAAGTGGACCTATATTAAATATAATTTCAAGATTCATTTCCTCGAAGACCGAAATAGCTAAACCGAAAGTGGGAATTAAATCTTTTCAAAGCCTGACATCCGGAAACCTGTGAAAATTTAAATTTGGACCCTAGGTCAGGGTTGAGGTTGAATCTAACCTATGTCAGGGTCAAGATATACCTTGACCTAGGTTAGGGTTGAGGTTGACCTTAGCCTAGGTTAGGGTCGAGGTCAAAGTTGACCCAGAAGGTCGACCTTGACCCTGAGGTCAAGAACCTCAAATTTGCAAATCAGGATGGTAGAAATAGGCCAAAGAGAAGTGGGAAATAGGGTAGAATAGGGAAAAATCCTGATCCAAGTCAAAGACCCATTCAAGGCATTTTACATGACCCCAAACCACTTACTCGAAGGGATAAACTAGTCCAAAATGGAAGTTCTTCCATTTTCCTATGATACACAAATAATTTCAGGTTGGTAATCTTGTACTTAGAGAAAATGCAGAGAGCCAAAAAAATCATGAACAAAAGGGAAAATTTGAACCCAAATGGCTGGGTCCCTTCATGATCACTAAAAATTTTGGCTCTGGAGCCTATCAACTATAAATTTCCAAAAGGGGGACATTTCTTGATCCAATCAATACAATCCACCTAAAGAGGTTCCACACCTAGATATTCTAAGAAAAGAGCAGTTCCTATACAAACAAAATGATCCTGAAAAAATTATCAAAAGCAGAAAAACTCAATTTTTAAAAAAAAAAGTCCTAAAAATTTGATCATCCTGGTGAAAACTTGGAAAACAGGCAGCTTGATGAATCAACAAAAAAAAATGAAAAAGAGGAAAAAGTAAAAAAATTTGAAAATAAAAAGTGGCTTGGTGAAAACCTAGTAAACAGGCACCTCGGTATAAAAAATAGCAATTTTGCCTAGTGGTCACAACCAAAAAATAAGAGTCTCTTGTAACTAGTGCTCCATCTAAAAATGCATAGCGTTTTGTCTCACCTATAGAGGCCTTAGCTTTCTTCACTACACCTATGTACTAAATTAGTTGTCTTTCCCAAATTTTTGTCTTGTCATAGCTTGGAATCGATTGATGTCTTAAGACCTAGAGGCTTATTCCTCATTAAGGGAAATGTCGTAGCAATTTGGGCAACCAAGTAAATATCCTGTCAACAAATCAACGTTAGTTATCTTGGTGTTTTAGTCACTATATAGTTAGGGACTTATACAATTGTTTTTTTCAACATGATAATCAATAGTATTTCTAAACACTACCTATTTGGACACAACTATATTTCTCAACACACATAGGATAACACATCAGGTGCCTAGTCTTGACTTAATAACAGTCAAGAACACAACCATCTTCTTCAACGCTAACCCTCACAAGCACAATGATGTTTCTAAACACCCTACACATACAAACATATAAAAATAACACTTACTTCAAAAGCATGATGAATATTTTCTTGAATGTTGTCTGTTATCAATGATTTTGTATACTCTTTTCTTTGATTGTTGCTATTTGGCATGGTTTCGATGATCCTCTAACGTCAAGTAATCTGGGTGTTTGTGATAAGAGCCCCCAAAGTAAGGTGAATCAACCTCACATATCTCAACTCCATTTATTTGTATGCCAAGGTAAGGTCCGAACTATCCCCTTGACTATTATTAATATTCTTGTTTACACAAGATCACACTCATGGTTATCTCAACTTGGAATGCCTTGATACTGGTACACCCTTGCAATATCAACTAGAAATAATGTTCAGGTCATTTTAATTCTAAAACCTCAATGCTTACATTTGTTTCCCTTATTTTATCTAATGAAATTCATACTTAGATCCTTATGGTCGTATTGGCACCAGTAAGGTTTGTATCAACAGTGATGTCCCAAATGCTCAATAATGACAAAATTGGCTATAGGAATCAGTGACTAGACTTACGTCGTAGGCTGCATTTTATTTTAGGCTTCCATTTGAAAATGAAATTATAAAAATAAAAGAGCTATCCCTATAGATTTGAATCCTTCACTCAAGTGGTCAATTGCATTCATCATCGAAAGGTTATATATCTACAAGAAAGGGTCGGAATCAACCATACAACAATCACATAATGCTAAATCATCATAGTTTTCAAAAGATGTTATGATGTTACAAACCTAATATCAAAAAAAATATCATAGGAGAATGATGCATAATGGAAAGAAGAAACAAGATACATAAGATAACTAGTCCAATGTCTAGAAATGTGTGATAATGCAATCTCAAGAAAAATATACATTCTCGATGCAAATGAATGATGTGTGCACCTATATCTCCAAATAAAATCAGAATATTATAAGATATAAAAAGGGAATATCATGAATCGCTCCCTCCTTCACCACTATCGTGAGGAGGAGGTAGTGGAGCATCAAATCTAATAGGAGGTGGAGAGATAGCTCCCTCAAATCTAGCTGCAAACTATGAGTACATAAAATCCCTATTTGCCTCAGGAATAGCTATAATATACAAAGCACAATAATAAGAAGGTTTGGCCCCCTAGTAGGTCGCAACATGTCAATTATGATCTTGGGCTGTGATCAGTCCCTGAATATGGTATTCTCTATCAGAAACCGTGTGGTCCTACTCGAATATTTATGCCTGGGACACTGCTAGCTGTGTATGTAATCCTCAGATCCACCCTCTCAAAGTACAAATCAAATTCTTCTGAGTCTTCTCCTGAGGCCCCTCCTCCTCACCAACCTATGCATCCCTCCTTTGTTAGATATGCCTAGATGCTTCATTAAAATTGCGAGCTTGTGGTCTGTCCTCCATTTCTACATCTATTCTCTCTGCAAGAGGGAGATCAACCCTAGAGGAACCTAAGGTCCCACCCTCCCCATGCTTGCACTGATGTCCTACTAGTGGTGCCCTACTTGAGATACCACTAGGACCTACCCATTCTCTCCTTTGCACTGGAGCCCTTTGTCCTATTCCTATAACTCTATGGTATCTTGGTGGGGCATCCTCCTCATCCATTTGTGGTACTCTCTCGGCTGGATCAGTAAACCTAGGGAATGGATTCTTGGAAAAATTATACCTATACTCTAGCGTGACCCCTACATTTTCCACATCATCAAAATAGTCACAAGCTAGCCATTGCACCTATATAATCTCCTGTAATGAAAGGGAAGGAGATAACCTAGGATATTATATGCTCTGAGGCCATCGATACTGCCTCAATACCTAGGACACAAAAATACTCAATAATAGAAGAGGTCTTCCTTATCAATGGGTATGAAACCAATAAGTCTCATCTAATCTCTCCAATCTCCCTAGGCCTCGGTACCTCAATACGGCCTCTAGGTCACTACAATGAGATTGTTGAGCTGACACCTACAATAATGAGTCTTCCCCAAGTGGGTTTGTGTAAGGAAACATGAGTATCTATAAACAAAAGGATAACCATCATGCCGATGGTCATATTTTACTGGTCTGCAGATGGGAAGGTGCTCCCAAGCCCATACCTGTAGTATGAGTACTCCTATAACCATCCCCCTACCACCTTGGAATGCCATCTTGTCCATCTCACGGTACATCTGTGCAAGTAGACACTAACACCAACCTAAGTGATCTAACCTAGTGAGAAGTCTCTTTAGTACTTGACCCCAACCACAAAGTAATCCCTGCTGACACCAATTTTCCATAACAAAGAAACCAATCAAACCCACCATAAAATAGGCAATTGGAAACTAAGGACAAAATCTGATCACCAAGTCATCCTAGGTGATGGCTCCATCCAAGATAGCATGATCGTGAAATACCCAGATAAGAGCCTGAATGGAAAGCTATGGAATTATTTCATACTCCACTCTCTCTCTAGAAAATAGAATCCAGAGAATCCTGTAGATGGCCTCATGATTAAAAGCATTATTCTCACTATGAAATTGTTCGACTAAAGCTGTGAGTAACCATGGTTCACATGGATGTCAGGCATCTATAGTAACCAAGCAAAGGCACACTCACCAATGTGTCCTCTCTATGCATCTAATAAATTCCACACTAACTGCATGGTTAGAGGATAGGCATATCGCAACTGTATATCTAGAAGTTGTTCCTACATAAGAAAAATGATGAGGAGTTTCCTCTCCTAGAGCCTCTATCTCTCTCCAAGACCTTCAATAGGTCTTCCTTAGGGTCTCACTCTCTCTCTACCCTAACTTAGAGGATTCTTTCCTAATCCTCTAACTCACTAGGAGCTTCTCGTCAACTTCAAACTCAACTCCCTACTCTCCTCTTAGCTTTCTTGCAAGCATAGCTTCACAAGCCTCCTTTCATCCCAATGGTGTAAACTTCCTAAGGTTGGGCTTTCCTACTCACCTTAGGTCAAATTACACTCCTATGGATCCAATTTTTTAGACCCTTCAACCATTTTCCAATCGAGACCCAAAAATCCAACTCTTTGGCCTTGTAGCCTTTTTAGGCCTATTAGCTCTCCAAAAAAATGAAAATGTGTTCTTGCTTCCACAAAACCTTAACAACCCCCCAAAAAAATTATATATTCTTTATGGGTTTTTCCTCCCCTTTAATATTAATAGGTCTCAATTCTAATGGTGTCCATACAATAGTTTTCTACCAAACCCCTAAAAACAAGGGTTTTGGAGACATGTAGACTAGTTTGGTAATTTGATCTTCTTTCTTTGATCAGTTGGAATCCTCTAAACTTCTCCCTCCACTAGAAGGTCTGCACCACATGCCTCCTCACTTCTCCAAACTTTAATGGCTCATACCAATCAATCTGCAATCTCCATTGCCACTGTCTTGTTTAGTTACCCTAGCCAGAATGCCCACCACTCGCCTAGGGCCTGAATGTTCTCAAACCTTCCCTGCACTCACACACTCCAAAAGCCATATCTACATAGTATATACAAGGTCCTAGTAGATTCCAATTTCTCATGGAGTTTGAGCCACGGGAACTCCAAAAAAACCCATTATTTATATAATTGGACCAAAACTAGCCAGTGAACTTACAAAACACAAATAATTTGACAAAGCTTAACTAGAATGAACAAACTAAAAAAATAACACCACAAAAATCTTGGATACTACATTGAAAATACTATCCAATCATTCATTCAGTCCATTAATCCAATAAAGTGATGGATGATGGCTCTATCACAAATTTTCTCTGTAAATTGGTTCTTCCTTGCAATCAGTCCATACAATATGAGAAATAACTTACAAAATAGGCTTTGGTTCACCTTAGATACTCCTATACCATCTGTCTAGACCATTTGGTCAAGATTTGGGCACCTTAATGGCCGATTCCTAAAATCTAGGAAATGTTGTCATGACAACTTTGACAACTTTTGTCAAAATTGCCATTTTCATAACTTGAGTGCCCTAATTGGTTCTAAACTTTTCCAATTGACCTAAAACGGTTATAAAACAAAAAAAAATTAAAAATATTCCCAATTTGGGACTTTGGTCAAATCTTTGACTTTTGAGTTAACTTCTAGGCCTTAGACTCCTAGAATCAACTAGACTCAAACAACACAACCCTAATCTTTCCAAACCTAAACCACACCTCAAAAAAAAATTAGGGGCTTTATACTTAGTCCTCATTCATGGATGGTTGGCCAAACAAACCTACAAGTGAAAATTTCTTAAGATCTTTCAAAAGACCTTAAGGGTGCTCCTACACCAAAAAATAATGGGAAACCATCAATAAACAAGTGAAATCGAGCTAAACATGTTGAACAAACAAACAATGATGGCTAGATAAGCTATAAAAAATGCTGAGGAATTCAAATTTATGATCTAAAGAGATGAATTTTTACACCAAGGACCTTAAAAATGCTCATTATTTTCCATACAACAAAGTATAGATAGTGTCACTGGCATGATAACTCGTACCATTAAGGATTACGGGTAGTATGACAAAGATTTTGATATGACTAAGGCTATAAAGGAAGACAAAATTTTGATCTTTTAAGAAAAGAATTGTATGAGTCATGGGTATCTACCATATAGAAAAACAAATGGGTCGATACAAAAAAACATTTTTGGAAAGTTTTTTGTACGGGTTTCCTCACTGACCCATACGATGAAATGACTCAACTGGTTTAAAAGTGAGTCAATGAATTGAAAAATTCAATAAAATCTCACAAAAAGTTAATCAACGGAGAGATTTTTTGACTACTTACTTGAGGCGAGTAGTTTTTGGTCCAGTTATACTTCCTCATCCGCTCGAGTTCATGATTTTGGAATGGGACCACCCTTTTTCGCTCATAGAAGGTTTTCATAATTTTAAAATAAAGAATTGAAAATGACCTTTATGGCCCTTATATAATTTTTTAACCTAATTTTCAAATTTCTCCAATTAACGTGAAAATCACACCCTTAGCTAATTGGATAGTCCTAAATCCATTTTTGAGATCAAAATCAAAATCCAACATCATTTGCTAGTAAACAATGCAAGTTAAGTTTAGAATCCAATGTAGTTGACCGTTGACGCTATCATCACTAGATTCCTCCATAATGTCATTCCTTATTAGCTAAATCAAGCATTCTCTATTTCAATCCAAGTCAACCAAAGTCAACTCTTAGTCAAAATTGGTCAAACAAACCTCAAATCAAACTTGAATTCAATTCTTATGTGTCATTATCATAATCAATCCAATTAAATTGATGCTTTCAATTCATCAAATCAGTCTCAATCATGCTTGGCACCCTAACAACATTTTTATTTTGATCCTGAGGGGGAAATATCAATATATTAATAACTTGATTTAATTAACAAGTTTCATCGCTAGAGACATCAAAGCTCCATATCAAATCAAGATCGTTCCTACACAAGTGATTTTATCACTTCACATCAAGTTACTTGAGTCTTTAGGGGCATACTAGTTTCATTGCATCACATTAGTCTGATAACGCCTCTTAATTAGGTAATTGGCTTCATCAAGACCCATATCAAGTCAATTATCCCAAGAAATTGATCAAATGGCAATTAATCTCATCACACCACATCAGGTGGATTAGTCATTCAAATCAATCCAAAAATTGAGAAATCTACTTTGGGACGAATATTCAGCTTCATCGCTTCACATCAAGTTGAATATTCAAATTTCTCTATCAGTCTTTGTTGAATCAAGTCCCCAATTTACATCTTCAAATCTCCCTATCAGCCTTTTCTCATTCAAGCTTGGAGTTGATATCGCCAATCTTGAATCAATCATTGTTCAATCAAGTTTTGGGCTTAGTTGCATTTAGCATGTCATTTTTTAAGAATTTGAAGGAAAAGTATGCAAGTCCATGCATCATGCCCACCTTTTGAATCTTTCATTATGGATTTGTCAAGTCACCAATTCTAAATACCAATCTGATGAGAATCTATTGAAAATCAGACTCGCTTTATCTAGGAAGAAATAAGATAATTTTCAGGGGTTGTTGTATAATGATAGGTTTCAATTTGATGATCACTAAACCTTAAGATAAGGGTTTGTTGAGTGTTTGGTTTTTTTGCAGGTTGAATACCACATTTACACCACACAACTTTATATGAAGGAAGATGAATTTCTCCCTGTCAATTTTGACCCTATTCTTTTGGAATATAACACCTAGGGGTCACAAGTAACATACACAAAATTTTTTTTAGTTGATAAGTTGTAGGAAGAACCTTTTATTTTTTATGTCTCTATTGGATGCCCGAATGGAATCATTGTATATGTTTCATCTAAAGAGAATGCTAACTCAGTTATGAAACAAGAGGAACAACTGGAAAAACTTGAGAGTACGATTAATTTGGGAAGATTTAATTAACTATACCTGCCAATAAGATTCTGTGAAAAATCAAAGGTTAGGGACAACCCCCTCTTTGACTTATTTGATTTTGAATCAACTAAGGTGAATTATTTATCCTTTCCTGATAATAAACATGGAATAAATAAGTTTGGTCCTGGAAGTAGTTTTGAGAAAGATGATGAACTAATCAAGGAAAGCTAATTGAATACAAGACCTCATGATTCAGGTAGCTTTGATGCTCAAAGGAGACAATTTGACAGAATTTACTATTAAAGAATGGTAATTGCCTTCTTCATTGGGCGATAATTTTGTAATTGGACAGGATAATAGCAATAATGATGAATTTGATTGTTGTCAAGAGAAATATGACCTAAACCAAGGTATGCAATTTAATGCCTAGAAAGTAGATTGTCCCTTCTTGTTTAAAACAAATTATAAAGTTGTGGCTGGTCATATTCAAGAAGTCTATATTGAAAATTGGCTCTTCAGTTGCATGATAATATACAAGGACCTATTATACAAGCCAAGTCTCCATAGGCACAATAGGCTATTCCTATGTTTGTGAGTGCTTCATAAGTACACATCCTTTTTTTTGTAGCGGGTCCTATTTCTCATAATCTCTCAATAGCTTCACATGATTAGTTTTAAACATGATCATAGGTAGGTTCTTATGACCATGTACATGTTTAGGATGTTTTTGGTGTTCTATAAGGCTTATTTAGTTTTGTCTTGTTCATTTTTGGGTTGTACTATATTCCCCTCGACCTGTGTACAAGTAGAGCCCTATTTGTCTCCTTGTATTTTACCTCCTTGACTGTGTAGCACAAAGGAAAATGCACTATCTTTATTTTGAAATATGAGGTTTTGTTCGTACTTCTAATCCTCATCATTAATCAAAGCTTATTGTTGTCCTAGTAACGCATCTAACCAATTTTAAACTTTTCGTATTCATGTATAATGGTTCTTGAAAATATGTGAACTACTACATGTTCATCTTCAATACCCCCTTGATGGTTCATTTTAAACACGCTATATTTCCCTCCTAAGTTCGTTAGTTCCTCTTGGACCCAATTCATACCTTTAAAAGCCTTGAAATATTTTGAAGTCCATATGAAAGGTTGGGAGATCAGTTGTTATGCAAACTCCAGAACTAACATGAACTAGTACGGAAGTTCCAATATATCCTGACACTGCGACTCTAAAGAGGAAGCGATTGCCTATCTTGTGATAGGGCGATAAGCAAAGTTCGATACCACTCAAAAAACCCAATTTATCTCAAACTCCGATACTCCTATGCAAGCCGATATCGGGGTATCAGAATACTCAAGAGCTCATGTCGATTCTTACACTATATAGTGCACCACTCCCAATTAAGAAAATCAAGTGGCAATTTTCTAGTACGCTCATTAATGCTTTGATTAAACGACTAAAGGAACATAAAGATAAGAACATGATTTTTGGCATTTGATATTGTCATCTTTTGCAGATCAAATTTAAGACACCATTTGTTGAGTTGATATAAATATTTTGCCTTGAAATAACGAGTTACTCATTTTTAATCCTAACTTAAATTGGTCAAATAACATATAGGAGAGTACAATTCAAAGGCTACATACTCTTTCATATGAATAATAGGTTGGTTATGAAAAACACAGGCCAAAAACCGTGCATAGAAGAAACAAGGGGAAATTGTGAGAAGAAAGCTCCACATTAACTGACCAGACATCAAAGAAGATGGTCCTCAAAGGGAATGGGCAAGCTCCATTGATACAAATCTTTGTCGAACCTGAGTAAGGTGACATCCTTTTTTATCTAACCGTTGTTTCTCGAGATTGCGTGTAGAACAATAGGGAATTTTGCATGGCCCTATTGTTGCTGATAGAAGAAGAGACCGAGGCTGAGATGATTGACAACTAAATTCAGTGAGTGATATTACCATACATGAATCATATATTCAGCGAAGAAGTAAAAGATTAGGATTATTTATAATATGGATTAGTGTTAATGATGCTTTCTATAAAATTTTGTTCTTTTCTAGAACAGTTTTTAAATGGTCATTTTCAGGGTCATTATCACCCCCAAGAACCGCTATTTTAAAATGAGGTGAGCAATAGTGGTTATAAAAGAAGAAAGATTTTAGATTAGGGGGAGTTTTTGGGGGTTACAAACTTTGTATTGTTCTCTGAAACGAAATGAATTAATTATGTTATCTCTGCTACCTTTATGATTAAATATGGTGTCTTTGAGCAGTTCTTCTTTATGATTACACTTTTTATTATGATGGATGGATTTGCAATTTTCTTATGTTAATGCTTGGTGTTTAATTTCCAATGCAGGAATCATTGGAATCTTGAGTTTTCTTTGTCAATCAATCTTATCTACTATTTATATTGGAATAAATATTGAATCATATTATAAGTTATAAGCCCTTTTAGCCTTTGCATTTGCGACATGCCTATGCTCATGTGTTATTTCCAATTTTCCTTCTTTCTCGTTAAAAGCATACCCTAGAAAATCCAAAATTATATCATAAGTGGGAGTTGTACCTCTAAAATTCAGAGGAAGATCATTATTGAATAGAGATCGTGCCAACTATTGGTTCTCTGTTTTATCTTTCAGTTTAGGGCATATGTGAGTCATATTTGAAATTATTTTAGAAATGATAAAATATGGACTAAGAGATTGTACAAAATAATTAAAAGTGTCTAGATTGTTTGGTAATCATAATACTAATAATAGTAAACAAAATAAAAATATAATGGTAGTGTAGATTAACCAATCTAGTTTACCATTGCTTACCCAATCTAGATGTTGAGACTCAAAGGAGAGAAGGTTCTACCAAAGGAAAGAGAAGTAATGTATGATATATTCAATATTTTAAGTATATCAACATGAGCATAATATTGTATTTCTACATATTTCTAATTTAGAAACTAATAAATAATCACTTATTTAATTAATATTTTTCTTTGTTAAATTTAACAAAAGATGTTTACTTTATGAGATGTTAAAAGATGATTTTTTCAAAAACAATATATTTTTACTTAATGAGATGTTAAAATGGATGACATATAACTGATTGGATGTTTGACAATGTTAAGTTGAAGATAATGCAAGACATTAAATCATTTAATGTATTGTATTATCATTGATGTCAACTTGATATCATCTGTATGATCATGTACATAATGCCAAAGACTTTAGAGAATCAATGGAACAAAGGTTATGCTTTAAGCAATGCATAAAAGTCAAGTATTCACTAAGTGACAAACAACACCGATGGAGTGCACACCGACGGTCAGAGAAAAGAAGAAAATTCACAGTGATACCGGACGAGCTAAAGTACAGTGTTGCCCGACGTAGCAAAATAACAGTGATACCTGACGAGTAAAGTCAGAAGGTTTCCTGATGAGTAAAATTCCAATGATGCCCGATGGATGGAGATCATGAAGCTAACTAGATTCTCACTGACAGAACTATCAGTTGTCACCAACAACTAACTGCAAAGGTGACCGACGGAACAGAGAGTTTAGAAAATGACAAAATATCTAGCTGGCAAGAGCTAAAGAGAGACTTAACTGGTTATTTTCTTTATTTTATTTGACCATAGTTAAGTGATTGATTTAAAGATGATTTTTATAGTTGGCAAGAAGATAATTACGAGACAAATCATGAGTTATGCTTTAAATCAAATTGGCTGGATTATTTTTCACGCCAAGTATCAAGAATCAAGAAATAGTGAATATCATGTCTATATAAGAGACAAGCTTAATTCATTTATGAATGGGATTAAGGGGAGAGAATAAAAAGAGGATGCTCAAGAGAAATTGGTGAAGAACAACTTTATACAGTCCTGATCAATCAAGCTGAAGGAGAGCTAAGGAATTCTGTAGACACCGACGAACAGTGAAGCACAACATCACGGAGCAGAAAGTGTGGAGCACAAAGAATTAAATTGATACATTGATCAGAGAGGTAATGTACTTAAATAGATCTAAAAATTTGCAATTCAAAGCTGCATTAAAAATAGGTCATAGTGTTTCAGTTTAACCATTGAAGCATCAAGTCTCTTAACCGAGCAGGACTTAACAGTCTTCTATATATTGAGGTACATCCCAAGGAGTGCCAAAAAGGTTGATTCATGAAAGTAGCATTGGATTTTCCTGATACCTATTGATAGTCTAAGAATGAGGCTGATTCAAGGATGGTAGCAATAGATGCCCAATACTAAGTGACAACCTCTATGTATAAAATCCTCTAACAAGGTCACACCTAATAGTGTGTTTGTAACCTTTAACCAGGTTGGCTCCTAACAGGGATCACTTCAAAAGAGTGAAAATTTGGGCTACCAATCCCAGTGGTTTTTCCCTTAATAGTGTTTGCACGTTAAGAATTCATGTGTTATGTGTGTATGATTCATTTCTTTATTATTTTTTATCTGACATAGTTAACACTAGATTGATTGGTATACTCTGCTTATTTACTGAGTTTTGGTAATAGTTATACTGCTTATCGGTAATCAAGAAAGAATAAGGAAAGATAGAGAATACCAACATACAGTTAATCAGTAATAGTATTTTATGGAATGCATCTTGTAAGGACTTAATAATATGAGGTTTATTGATTGGTGGTTAAGTTTGAAGGATAAATTTTTGAGGCCACTGATTCAGCCCCCCCCTCTCAGTTATTACTAACAATTGGTATCTGAGCTTGTGTGCTTAGAAAGGAAGGTTTCAAGACCTAAGTCAAGATCACAAGATGAACAGACGAGATTTTCCCAAGTTGAACAAAGACAACTTTGCTTCATGGCAAAGTAGGATAAGACTCAACTTATTAGGTATTGGTAATGATGTTACTCAATTCCTAGATACTGAATATGTGTTTCCTACAGGAGTATTGATAGTATATCAATTGAGAGAGAAGAACAAACACAACTGCATGGTCATAGAGCTTTCTTCCTCACTTTCTGATGCTGAATTTGAAGATGTCAAAGATTGCAAAATTGCAAAGAAGTTGTGGGACAAACTGAAGCTTGTACATGGAGGTGATACAAATATTCTGAGAGCCAAGGCAAATATCCTTAGAGGAAAATTTGATGATCTCAGAATGAAAGAATGAGAAAACATCACATAGTACAACACAAGAATAAAAGAAGTAGTCAATGCTATACGAGGAGTTGGAGGTACACTTGAAGAGGAGATAGTGGTAAGTAAAATCTTAAGAATCTTACTGCCTATTTATGCTATTAGATTTTCTTCCATTCAAGAAATGAGAGCAGTAGCAAACAATACAGTTACTCTTGATAGTTTAATTGGTAGACTGGTTTCATTTGAGATGAATAACTTTGACAATAGTGTCTTACCAAACTTAGAGTTTGCATTTAAGTATTCTATGAGAATAAGCAAATCAAGTCATAGAAACTCATCTACAAGAGATAGTGAAAGTAAAAGTGAAGAAGAAGATCTAGATGAAATAGAAGCACTTATGGCTAGAAGAATGCAAAGAGGCAAAGATAAATACAAAGGCAAGTTACCACTTGTATACTTTAATTGTAAAGAGATTGGACACTTTGCTGCAAGATTTCCTAATAGAAGAAAGGATGACAAAAGTAATGACATATCGTTTGAGAAGAAATATGACAGAGGTGATAACAAAGATCACAGAGGTTATCGATAATCAGAAAGAAGAGATACTCGAGACTACAGGGACAAAGGCAAGAAATCTAGCTACCTAGCTACTTGCAAAGATGAAGATAATGACACTAAACCTGATGAAGACATCGAGATGGTATTTGTGGCTATGAAGGATGATTCAAATGAAGATGAAATGTATGAAGAAAATGCACTCATATCTAAGGTTAGCAAGAATGACATCTAGATTATAGATAGTGGCTGCAATCACCACATGACCAGAGACAAAGAAAAATTTAACACTTTTGAGTATTATAATGGTGGTATAGTAAGAATTTTTAATGATACACCTTGTCCAGTTGAAGGTAAAGGAGCTATAATGTTGAACAACTTGATTAAATGTAAAAATGCTTATTGGGTAAAAGGATTGAATTATAATCTATTGAGTGTTTCTCATTTGAATAATTCAGGTCACATAGTAGCATTTGAGAACAAGAAGGCAAAGATCTTCAATGAATCGGGAAGATTGATTGGTACCAATTAACAGACAAAAGGTAACTTATTATATCTGAATGATACTAACACCAATTGCTTAATGACTAAAAATGAATACATATGGTTGTGGCACAAAAGATTGTATCATGTGAATTTTGACAACATGATGAAAATAAGCAGAAGGAGAAATGTAAGAGGCTTACCAATGATGTCAAAACTTGACAACATCATGTGCAAGAATTGTCAAAAAGGTAAGATGAAGAAGTCCAGTTTCAAAAGTAAAACCTATACATCTGATGATATTCTAGAATTAGTCCATACTGATCTATGTGGAGCAATGAGGACAAAGAGTTATTATGGAGATAGATATTTTATTCTCTTTATTGATGATTATTCTAGAATGATGATAGTTATGTTTCTAAAATATAAATCTAAAGCATCTGAGATGTTTAAATGGTATAAGGATATGGTAGAGAAACAAAGTGGTAAGGATCTAAAATGTTTGAGATCAGATAGAGGAGGAGAATTTATATCAGATGAATTCACTAATTTATGTAATGAGCATGGTATAAAAAGATAGGTTTCTGCACCAAGAACACCACAACAAAATGGGATTGCTGAGAGAAGAAACATATCAATAGTTGATTGTGCTAGAACACTGATGATAGAGAAAGGCATCACCCAAATCTTCTAGAGGGAAGATGTCAATACTGGTGTCTACACACTGAATAGAGTACAATTGAAGGACACAAAGAAGATACCTTATGAACTATGCTATGGTAAAACACCCAATGTAAGTTATTTCAAAATCTTTGGTAGTCAATGTTATATCTTAAAAGATGATAGAAATGGAAAGCTTGATACCAAAAGTGATGAAGGTATGTTTCTAGGGTATTCCACCAAGAGCAAAGCTTATAAATGTCTTATCAAGGCTTCTAACAAAATTGTTGAAAGAAAAAATGTAAAGATAGATGAATTTGCAGAAAAGAATGAGCTAAAAAGCACCAAAAAGATAGAAGAATACAAAAAGTTTGTATACTGTGAAGAACTCAAGACTTTTCCTGAGCAACAGTGCTTAATTCTAGAACTACAAAATGTTACAACCGACGGTTAGACTGTAATTACCGACAGTCAGGATAATGATCAAAATAATGTGCAAGGTGATGAAGAATAGAATGAAGATCAAAATGATGATCAAGCTGATACACAAATAACTAAACCTGTACTTGTAAGATATGTAAGAAGGAACCATCCAGAGATCTAGATCATAGGAGATAAGAAAGCTGGTACAAGAACAAGAAGTAAGTCTTTAAAATCAAATTGTTTAATTTGTGAGTTTGAGCCAAAATTTGTCAATGTTGCACTTGATAATGAAGAAAGGATAAGTTATATGAATGATGAGATTGAGAAGATTGAAAATAACAAGACACGGTCACTTGTGCAAAGGCCAGATGACAAGAATGTCATCGGTACAAAATGGATATTCAGGAATAAGATGAAGCAGAATGGAGAAGTCACAAGAAAAAAAGCAAAACTAGTATGCAAGGGGTATGTGAAAGAGGAAGGTATAGACTATGGAGAGACCTTTGTACCTGTTTATAGGCTAGAAGGTGTAATAATACTACTCGCTTATGCTGCATTCAAAGGATTCAAGATATACTAGATGGATGTCAAGTCAACATTCCTGAATGGAATACTTGAAGAACATGTATACATTGAGTAACCAGAAGGGTTTGCTGATCCAGACAAGAGAAACATGGTATGTAGACTTCAAAAAGCCTTTTATGGATTGAAGTAAGCTCCTAGAGCCTGGTATGAATGACTTCATTTCTATCTTATAAGTATTGGATTTGTAAGGCCTAGTGAAAACAATAATCTTTATTTGAAGGAAGATACTGATGCTAACACTTTGATTGCTAAAATATTTGTTGATGACATCATATTTGGAGGCAATGATATGCTATGCAAGTCATTTGATAATGAGATGAGAAAAGAGTTTGAGATGTCTATGTTTGGAGAGATCAAGTTATTTATTGGTCTTCAGATCATTCAACAAAGTTAAGGTATTTTCATTACACAATCCATATATATTAAAGAGGTCCTAAAAATATTCAAGATGGAAGATTCCAAACCAGTTGGAACACCAATGGCTACTGGATGTATGTTGACAAAGGAAGACAAGACAACAGAGTTAAATCAGAATTTGTAGAGATCAATGATTGGAAAACTCATGTATGTTGTACACACTAGATCAGATATTGCACATGCAATAGGAATAGTTTCTATATTTTTCGCTAACCCCAGGGAATCACATATGATTGCTGTGAAAAGGATTTTAAGATATTTGAATAATACCGAGGAATTTGACTTATGGTGTAGAAGAGAAGGAAAATTTGAACTTAAGTTATTTACCGACGCTGATTGGGCTGGAAATCTTGATGACCAGAAGAGCACAACTGGAGGAGTATTCTTTATGGGTGACAGACTTGTCACATGGATAAGTAAGAAGCAGGGAAGCATCTCTCAGTCTACTGTAGAAGTAGAGTATGTTGCTTCTGCTGCAAATTGCTCAAATATAGCATGGATCAAATAGTTTCTAGATGGTATGCATATGAAGATCTCAGAACCAATAATTATCTATTGTGATAATACCAGTGAAATAAACATTTACAAGAATCCATTCATGCATTCCAAGACTAAACACATTGCCATAAAGTATCATTATTTGAGAGAACAAGTTGAAGAAAAGGAAGTGATACTTGAGTATGTGCAATCAAAAGAAGAATTGGTTGATATCTTCACCAAGCCACTACCCAAGGATACATTTGAGTACTTGAGAAAGAGACTAGGGGTAACACCCTTGTCTACCAGTCAGTAAAATGACTAAAGGCTATATCAGCCTACATATTATCAAAATATCATTAATGTTAATGCAAGAAAAGAGATGAACTTCAAAGCTACATCTATATACAGACAGGTATATATCAGAACTGAGCACCAGAGCATATTGTTGTATTGCTGATGGATAAGGGAAATTCAAGGAATATATTATGGATGAACATAAGAGATTATTTGACATGAATGTTAGATATCTATGAGATATTTGTTTTGCATTGTTGTCAAAGGGAGAGAAATTATCCATATTATCAAATATTTCTAGAAATAGAAAGAGATTATCCATTATCATCTAAACTCCAACATGAAGAGATTATATCCTTAGGGAGAGAAAATTGTATTGAAAGATTATACAAAGGGAGAGTTGCTGACAAGAGAAAAAAACATCAAAAGAAAAGAACAGTCAAGGGAGAGAAATTGACACAAGGAGAGGACTCAACACTTCAGAAGACAAAGAGCTGCAAGAATCAAATCTAAGCTAAAATAGAGCTTACCGAAGGTCAGACATTTATCGATTGACAGAACAAAATGATTGGTAGTTTGATGAAATCTCAACTGTTGTATTTCATATTGTATTAGAAATAGTATAGTGTGATAATATAATATGTTTCCATCAATGCCAAAGGGAGAGATTGATGACATGTAACTAATTGGATGTTTGAAAATGTGAAGTTGAAGATAATGCAAGGCATTAAACTAGTTAATGTATTGTATTATCATTGATGTCAACTTGATATCATCTGTATGGTCATATCATAATGCCAAAGACTTTAGAGAATCAATGGAACAAAGGTCAGAGAAAGTCAAGTATTCACTAAGTGATAAACAACATTGATGGAGTGCACACCGACGGTCAGAGCAAAGAAGAACAATCAAAGTGATACTCGACGAGCTAAAGTGTAGTTTTTCCCAATGAAGAAAAACCACAGTGATACCCGACGAGAAAAGTTAGAAGGTTTCCTGACGAGTAAAATTCCAATGATGCCCGATGGACATAGATCATGAAGCTAACTGGAGTCTCACTGATGGAACTGTCAGTTGTCACCGACAACTAATTGCAAACATGACGAATGGAATAGAGAGTTTAGAAAATGAAAAAATATCTAGCTGGCAAGAGCTAAAGATAGACTTAATTGGTTGTTTTCTTTGTTTTATTCGACCAGAGTTAAGTGATTGATTTAAAGATAATTTGTACAATTGACAAGAAGATAATTATGATACAAATTAGGAGTTATGCTTTAAATCAAATTGGCTGGAATGTTTTTCATGCCAAGAATCAAGAATCAAGAAATAGTGAATATCATGTCTATATAAGAGACAAGCTTAATTCATTTACGAATGAGATTAAGGTGAGTGAATACAAATATGATGTTGAAGAGAAACTGATGAAGAACAACTTCATATAGTCCAAATCAATCAAGCAGAAGGAGAGCTAAGGAATTCTGCAGACACTGACAAACAATGTAGCACAACATCATAGAGCAGAAAGTGTGGAGCACAAAGATTGGAATTGATACATTGATCAGAGAGGTAATATACTTAAATAGATCTGAAAGTCTTCAATTCAAAGTTGCATTAGAAATAGGTTATAGTGTTTCAGTTTAACCACTGAAGCATCAAGTCTCTTAACCAAGCAGGACTTAATAGTCTTCTATATATTGAGGTACATCCCAAGGAGTGCTAAAAAGGTTGATTCATGAAAGTAGTATTGGATTTGCCTGATACCTATTGACAGTCTAAGAAGGAGGTTGATTCAAGGATGGTAGCAATAGATGCCCGATACTAAGTGACAACCTCTATGTACAAAATCCTCTAACAAGGTCACACCTAACAGTGTATTTGTAACCTTTAACAGGGTTGAATCCTAACAGGGCTCACTTCAGAAGAGTGAAAATTTGGGGTACCGCTCCCAGTGGTTTTTCCCTTAACAGGGTTTCCACGTTAAAATTTCATGTGTTATGTGTGTATGATTCATCTATTTATTTTTTGTATCTAACATAGTTAACACTGGATTGATTGGTATACTCTGCTTATTTACTGAGTTTCGGTAAATAGTTATACTACTTATCGGTAATCAAGAAAGAATAAGGAAAGACAGAGAACACCGATAGACAGTTAATCAGTAATAGTATTTTATGGCTTGCATCTTGTAGGGACTTAATAATATGAGTTTTATTGATTGGTGGTTAAGTTTGAGGGATAAATTTTTAAGGCCACTAATTCATCCCCCCCTCTCAGTTATTACTAACAAAAAGATGATTTTTTTTAAAAATATATATATTTTTAATTGAAACAAATGAAATGATCATACAAATAATACAACATTATGCATCAAATTATTGTCATTAACCATCAAATTATAGTCCTTTCATACACTTTGAACTTGTCAACCAATCTTTTATTTTGAAAAAAGAAAATTAATTTAGAATGAGAATCTTTGTTACAATTTCAAAATTATAATCACCTATCCATTCCAAACAAGGGTTGGGAGTCCGTGCCTTAGGTGGGTGAGTAGAAGATAGTTACAAATAAAATCCTAATAATTATGCCTATTCCAATTACATAACTTTATGGACTGGTAGAGATAATAATTATGCGTATTACAAAACTTTCTAGACTAATAGAGATGAAGATAGCCTGCCTTTTAAAAATTAAATATTGTTTTATTGGAGATAGTTCTAGCTCTGGACTTCCTTTATTTTGGAAAAAAAGGTTCTTATGATCAAAGAGAGGAGGAAGGAATTGAACTTTTTTCTTTGAGTGCAAAGCATATCTCATTGAGCCCAACAACAACATTGTGAGATAAATCTTCAAACCCCATATGAAAGAAACCTTAAGACAATAGTGATGAATACTACCTAGAAAAGATAGAGTCTCTTGTAATCCAAACAAACAGCAGGAATGCCCCATGAATTCTATGGGAAAAAAAAGACTACATATGCCGACCAAGAAGGCACCTACAACATTGAGAAAGATATTGCACTAACAAAAAACCTTAAAAAGCAAAAGAGAAGACTAACAAAAATATCCTTACAAATAAAAAGAGAAGAATAGCAAGCCTAAGACTGTCATCAAGCAACCTTGCAACAAAAAGTACAAGATCACCTATCAAATATTCCTCAACATAGGGCCTAAGTTCCTACCAAAGACAAAAGACTATGTATATTTTTTTTCCAAAAGACCCTTATATCACACAGAAGGAATAACTAATAAAAAAAAAAAAACATCATACTTAAATTAATGTTTTAAGTTTACAATAATGCATCATCAGGCAATCTTTCATTATTTGAAAAATTATAGCAAATTTATATTAGCCTACGTATGTGTTACACTCTGTAGAAGGACAATCCTTAAAATAACATGCATGGTGTTATTGAGAAATGCTATTTGTTAAGAACAATGACATTTATACAATCATTGGAGGATAGTAACTTGCAATGTTTAAAGAAAATGATTTTAGTCAAAGCTATGATTTCAAATAATCATGAAAAGGTGATTAAATGCAGTGATCAAGATAGAGAAGAGAAAAAGGTACAAGAATTATTTCACTAAAGAAAATGAAGTGTATTTTGAATAAATAAGAGAGAATGTTTCACTTGTCCATTCTTTCTATTGTACCATAAGAAGTTATAAAAACTAGGTTTACCTTTCAAAACAATCCTTTTTTTTATCAGTAACATTGAGTTTATTAATATTCATAAAAAGATTACATATAGTGTATAACAGATATGATTTACAATAGAAAATAGCAATATTTGTAGACATGTCCAAACAAACCTATCCACTTACAACTAATGAGCATCTATAGTTTATAAAAAAACACTAGCAGAAATAGAGCATAAAGATATAAACTATTAAAATCATCCCTCGAGTATACGAAATACACTCTTTTCATGCATACAAGACATAAAGGACTTCAAAATGTGGCTAAGCCTCATAAATGAGTTGCATCATCATCCGAGCCCAACTTGGAAAGTGAAATATTGTGAACCGGACCGCATCGGTTTGTGCTTCTCATTACCCTGTCACCGTCATCTCCCCAACAATAAAACATTCCGCCACAAACAAAATTCATCAACATCAAAATCCTCTTGCAATAGAGAAATACTAAAAACCATATTAAGAACAAATTTCTAGTTGCAAAAGGCATCCCATCTTCCTTATCCCAAAATTTATGTCTGACTACGTTATTTAGGGATATAAAAGTTATAAACAAAAGCCCTTTGCATGAGCATCTAGCCTCACAAAAAAGAACCAAGACATGATTTACATCTTCCTAGACAATGCTAATCCTATCAGAATAGAGTAATAGAATAGAATATACCGGAAACCTTCTGATAGTCTTTTATTCGATCATAAATCGTACATCTTCAGCAAGTTTCATAACACCAATAACATCAATGCCTTACAGAATAATAATGTCATTTTCTTCTTTTTGTACTTCTTCTACTTGGTTCTTGAAGAACCACTTTGATAACAACATAAAAACAACGTTTGCATTGTAAAACAAATAGAAGTAAGAACAAATTGTTTTCAAAAATTATTGAACAACGTAGAGAAAGCCAACTCTTCATCTAGATGCTTACGAAGAATCAAAGTCCAGGTAGTGTACACTACCAGTGAGTTAAGAATCCCAATACTTTTAAGGGTGTGTATTGTAAAAGAAAATGTACATGTTTGCTTACATTAGGGAAAAAAATATTTGAAACCATAATACACTAACATTCAACCAAAGATCACAAGCTTAAAAAAGGTGGGGTGTAAAAAATTGATATTAAACAAATTTCCATACATGCATTATTAATTACTCCATGTACATTTCTGTAGTGAAGAGTAACACGAAGTTCAAGTTCCACAGTACCAACATCGCATGGACGGATCAAATTTTGATACATATCACACCTTGATTAAAAGTTTATAAATCCATAACCTCTACTTCTAAAAACCACATAGCCAATGTCAAAATGTCTACCTTAATATTTAATCTACCATTATCACATCATGTCAAAGGATCAAAATTTTGTAATAGTAACTTAGCGCTTCCCAACAATGAAAGAGAACCTTTCCTGATATAAAGAATAATTACTAAGCAATAACTTGGACCTTCTACAATCAATTGAACGGGAAGTTGAACTTTACATAAATGTTAAGAATGCAGAGGAAATTATATGCAGAGGAAAGTGATGCCTAAATTTTTCTATTCCTATCCTAATGTTATAACTATTTCATCAGTCTTGACATCTTTGCAGAAATATTGGGCAAACAAAAATCAACCCTACCGCTATATTCTAGTCAATGAATTTGCAGAATCTTACAATTCTTTTCATGTAGGCCAACAACTTGGAGATGAGTTAGCGGTTCCATTTGACAAGATGAGAATTCATCCAGAACCTTTTGTCATTGAAGCGTATGGGCTCACTAACAAGGAGATATTCAGAGCACACTTCTCTAGGGAATGACTGCTAATTAAACAAAACAGTTTTGTTTATGTATTCAAGACTACCCAAATATCAATCATGGCATTGAACACCATGATGACATTTTTGTCAACAAAGATCCATCACAAAATAATTTCAGATGGAAACTTTTTTCTTGGTGCCCCTTTCTTGGTCTTGTTAATGTGATGTTCAATGAAATGGCTAAAAATGCTATGACAATTGTTAGGCTTCCAGTATTATACAAGCAACATGACTTGCTATTCTACCCTGCATTGGCATTTTACTTTCGTATATGGATGCTGAGAATATCATTGTCTTTCCTTGAATCTGGAATATGGATAATATTAACATATTATGTAGTAGGTTTTGCTCCAGCAACAAGAAGGTAAGATGAAGTTTATACTTTTGCACCTTTTTATTTATTGCCCTGTTCATTCATTTAATTTTTGTGTGTTTTGTAATCAACCTTGACAGTCCCATTTACGATTCATGTAGACTTATCCTCAAATCCCCAACATTAAGAAGCTTGTCACCATCAAATTCCTCTATCTAGACAATAATTACATTTAAAATTAGATCTGAGTGCATATATTTTCCTACCATTTTGCAGTGCAACTAGATTGTCTATGTATATCACTTTTGTATAACCTTGGAAGATTTGCCAAAATCAAAATTGTCTATTAGGCCCAAAATTTAACTTGTAGAAATCTCTCTCTGCAGACATCATCTTCCTCTTATGTAGAAGGTCAAATGTTTGTGCCAATTGAGCTTTTTCTGCACTCTTGTGAATTGTGGGAAAGCATAATTCTTTATGGAGCAGAAGATCTTCTTTCTTTGATTGACTAGGTGTGCTGTCCTTACACATGTACAGTTCAAGACTATAGAAGCTTTGTTTTGCAATGGCATGGAATCCAACTGCGCATAGTTGGAGTCCGTGCCTTTGGTAGGGGAGTAGGAGAAAGTGTTCATTTGGCTAGGTGTTGTGTAGTGGGAAGTATTAAAGTTATGATAGCAATGTCAATTCAGGAAAAGGAAGATATGGGAAGAGGATAGTAGTGTTGTCATAAAAATATAGTCGATGATATTGCTAAGGTGTAAAGGATAGCATAAAGTTCAGAAAAATTTAAAATTCAAGTCACCCACTACTGACCACTAGAAGCTATTAGAAAACTTATTGTGCATAATGTTAATTTGTGTATACAGATAAACTACATTTTCAAGATCATTCAAATCCACTTGACCATTACTCATCTGGCCATCACTACTCAATATGTCCTTCTAAGACACTTCATGTATCACAACTCAAAACAATAAGCACTAATGGACTGACTTTAATAGTTAAAACAAAAGCAAAGGGCTTAAAAAGTAGACGCCTACCACTTTGAGAATAGGGGGTTCAAATTGTGGTACAATCAGGGACAACTCCTTGTCCCAAATAGGATTTAGGTTCTTTCTTATAACCCTAGTCTTCACTTTCTGCAGCATGGAATAAATCCCATTTTAAAACCCATTGTGAATATGTATTCATAAATCCATTTGATTGAAGTTCAACTAACTCATAAACCTAAATAAATCTCAATTTTAACAAATCTAAATTAATGAAGCACGGTAATAGCCTGTAAAAAAAATAGGTTCCATTAAAAAATACATTGTGAATGTGTATTCATAAACCCATATAGATAGAGGTCTTGATCAAGCACTGGATCAATGGGCTTTGCCTTTGCGATATTGGCTACCTCAGCTGTTGGTTGTGATGCTATGATGATGGATCTATAGAAATGACTGGGTATCGATAAGGAACTTAAACTATTGGTTATGCCTCTATCCCTATCTCTGCTACTAGATATGCAAAATCTATATCATAAATCTGATTTAAAGCAATGATTCTAGAGAGCCCATCGGACCTCCTACTATCTACAGGATTGTAAATGGTAGATGTTAAAATTTTCCTTGGAAATCTAGGTTAAACCATCTCACTTCTTTGGAATTAGGAGAATGTGGATGCACATAATTAGAAGCTAAGAAAGCTAAATTCATCATAGCCGAATTCAGGGCTCTCACCTCTCTCTGTTTCTTTGTTGCTACACCCCCTCCACGCAATGTATTATATCTATTCATCATTGGAGGCTTGACAGTAAGGGGGCAGAAGATCACGGCTAGAGAGGCCTGCCTAGCTAGATTTTGGGCAATATCTACATGTAGGGTTCTGTAGATATGTCATTAATTGCAACTTAAATCATTTCACTATTGCCAGTAATAGATGGTTTAAAAGAAAGGTGAGTTTTCGGGAGAGAATATGGCACAACAAGCATCAGAGAAATTTTGATCTAATTTTCTACATTGGAGCTCACTACTAGAGACCTCGCCAGATGTGAATTTTCCCTACACCAGCTACAGTGACCACTCTCGCTCCATTACTGGTCTAAGCTCCAGCCCCATCGAAGAATATAGTCCAAATATGTTCTATATTTAACTCAGGTTTTCTCACCTGTCACTGCATGCATATTGTTGATTTTTCAAAATAAAATCTGATTGTCTTTGAGCCTCTTTTGTTGAATTTCTTATTCTCCCCTGTTTATTGCTGATAAGTGTAAATCAGATTTTTATAAAGACTCTTTTTTTAGAGATAACTTTAAATCTAATTTGATGTGAACTTTGCAAGATAAGTTCAAATCTGATTTCTTATTTGGACAACAAATACTTTATAAAGAAAACAATGTCTTCATTCTTTCAACAGACTTGGAAATAGTTTATTTGCAGCAGCAAATTAGTTTATTTTTATAAAGTGCTCTGTTTTATCAGAGACTTGTTTATTGCATCAGCAATTATTTTGTAATTGTCTTGTTGAGCAGTGATTGCTCCAGACATTGCTGAAGTTTGTATGCAGCCTGAGATAACTGTAAGTTTATTTTAGTTGTAGAATTTAATTTTCAGATTAATAGAAGCAAGAGAAGCTTGCATATCTCTATCTTTGTTCATATTTATGCTCTACCCTATTTTGGGGATTTTAATTATTTTCTAAATACAGAGCATTCTATGTGTGAGTAATTTTGAGAATATAGAGTGATTTTATATTATCTACATGGTATCAGAGCTGATTGGCCCTCAATCCTTGTGAGTTTGGGCATTTTGTTTTCTAGGTATTTGTTTATCTTGCAGAAGAGACATGGCTGGAGCTATAGGAAAGAGCTGGCAGTAGCCACCGTCCTTTAATGGAAAAAAAATATTATGTTTAGGCAAAGAAGATGAAGACCGTACAATGGTTGCAAATGATTTGTGGGAGCTTGTGGTGAGTGGCTTTGTGGATGTGACTGACCCAGCTCTATTTGCTGGCCTCACAAATAATGAAAAGACTTAGTTCAAGGATTCAAGGAGAGATGCAAAAACTTTGAGCTTGATTGAAACTGCCTTGATAGAGGCAATCTTTCCCAGAATAGTAGCAGCTGATTATTCCAAAGAAGCTTGGGATATTCTCCACACAAGTTTTAAAGGGACTAAAAAAGTTCATGTGGTGAAGCTCCAATTGCTTTGAAGAGAATTTGAGACTGTTCTCATGAAGAACAATGAATCCATTTCAGATTTCAAGTCAAGACTCTCTGGTTTGATAAACCAGTTGAGAACCAACGGAGAAACCATGGAGGACCAAAGAATAGTAGAGAAAATTTTGAGAATTCTTCCCTCAAAATTTGATACTCTAGTTATTTCCATTGAAGAGACAAAGGATCTCTCAAAATTGACTTTTGATGAGTTGATGGGTTCTTTCCAAACCCATGAGCATCAAATTAATAGATCAGAAAAGTCTTCTCAAGAGCAAGATTTCAAAGCTCAATCCAATGCAAGAGGCAGGTGAGAGGAAGAAACAACTCTGGAAGAGGCTCAAGAGGAAGAGGTCATGGCAACTCCAAAAAACAAAATGTTGGAGGAGAAAGCTCAGAATGAGAAGCCACAAATGAGGGAGCTAGCAGCTCTCAGAATAATTCTAGAGGAGGCAAGAAGAATAATAACTCAAACAAGAGCAATGTTGAGTGCTATTATTGTCATAAATTTGGGCATTATGCAAGTGAATGCTGGAAAAAGAAAGGTGATCAGTCAAAGCAAAGTGCTAATGTGGTTGATGTGAAAGTGGGTGATGGAAATAATCCCACAGCCTTCATCATGTGCAATATTGGTGAAGAAGGCAGCCCCGGAGTCTGGTATTTGGACAACAGTTGCAACAACCACATGAGTGGTAATGAAAGTCTTTTTTCTTTCATTAATAAATCTATAAAATCAAAAATTAGAATGGCGAACAATGCAATTGTTCTAGTTGTAGGCAAAGGATCTATTATGATCTGCACCAAGCAAGGTGAGAAACAAGAAATTCAGAATGTTTAGTTTGCCCCAAGGATAAAGCACAATTTGATTAGTGTTAGACAACTCATTCATAATGGATATAAAGTGCTGATTGAGAATGATCAATGCATCATTGATGACCAGGATGGGAGTAAGAAAATTGTTGCAGCAGTCCAAATGACAAAGAATCAAATGTTTCCATTGAAGGTAAAAATGTGTTTCTCTTCAGTTTCAGTAGCTACATCTCCCAAAAAAGCATGTACAGCAGTACAACAATCAGCCTTCAAGAGCGTGATTGAAGACCCCTCTAAGCTATGGCATTTAAGGTATGGACATCTTGGCTATGTCGGTTTAAGTTTATTGTCCAAGAAAAGAATGGTAGATGATTTTCCATGTATTAAAGAGTTCAGTAGCAAGTGTGAGGCTTGCATTTTGGGTAAGCAACACAGGCTGCCCTTTAATTCTAGAAACTCTTGAAGGGAAAGAGCACCATTAGAGTTGGTGCATACTGATTTAGTTATCCCTATGAAAATCACTTTCATTGGGGGGAGTACTTATTTTATGACCTTCATAGATGATTTCAGCCATAGAACATGGGTTTATTTTATGCAAAATATATCTGAAGCTTTTGATAAGTTTTTAGAATTTAAAGCCCAAGATGAAAAAGAAAGTGGACACAATTTGAAAGTCCTAAGGTTAGATAGAGGGGGGGAATATACCTCTAATATTTTTGTGAAATTTTGCAAGCAGAATGACATAAAGAAGGATCTAACAGCTAGTTATACTCCACAACAAAATGGAGTGGCTGAAAGAAAGAATAGGACCATTGTTGAAATGGAAAGAAGTATGATGAAAGCAAAAGGAATCCCAATTGAATATTGGGGAGAGGCTATAGCAGCGGCTATTTATTTGATAAATAGAAGTCCTACAAATGTAGTCCGTGACAAGATTCCATTGGAAGCATGGGCAAAGCATAGATGGATGGTTGAACACTTGAGAGTGCTTGGGTGTGTAGCATATGCACATGTACCAAAGGAGCAAAGGAAAAAGTTGGATGATAAGGGTGTGAAGTGTATCTTTGTGGGATATAGTCTTGATTCAAAGGCATATAGATTGTATAAACCTGTCACCAAGAAGATCATCATTTCAAGATACGTGGAGTTCATTGAGAATGAGTCATGGGATGGCTCGGTGGACACATCATCAAGAAATTTAAGTAAAGTGCCAATTATTGCTGAAGATGATGATGTTAATGAATAGAAAGATGATATAACAATAGATATAGAAGGCTCAAAAAGGTAGCAAATTGGCCCAGCAGAGACCAGTAGCAGCAATACTGAGAGTTGTGATCCCACTCTCGCCTCCCTAGTGCCATGAAAGATCAAGAGTCTAAGGGAGATATATCAAGATGAAAGGTATGAAAATGAATTTAATGAAAATATAAATTTTGCATTATTTTCTCATAGTGATCCAATTTATTTTGAGGATGTTGAAAAGAAGAAAAATGGTGTAAGGCCATGGATGAGGAAATAGATGCAATTAAAAGAAATGAAACTTGGGAGCTCACTAATTTACCACCTGACAAGAAAGTTATTGGATTTAAATGGGTTTACAAGACCAAGAGCAATATGAAGGAAAAATAGTTAGGCATAAGGCTCGATTGGTGGTCAAGGGGTACAAACAACAGTTTGGTAGAGACTATGATGAAACCAATGCCCTTGTTGCTAGAATGGAAAATGTGTGTGCTGTCATAGCAATTGCAACCCAACACAAATGGAAGGTATATCAAATGGATGTGAAATTCACCTTCTTGAATGGAGTATTAAAAGAAGAGGTTTACGTGGAGCAGCCACCTGGTTATGAAGTTCTGGGTCATGTAGGTAAAGTGTATAGGATGAAGAAGCCTCTTTATGGGCTTAAGCAAGCTCCATGGGCATGGTATAGCAGAATTGACTCATATTTGATGAGCAATGGCTTTTGCAAAAGTGATGGTGAGCCCACTCTTTACATCAAGGAAGCAAATGGTAATATTTTCATTTTTGTCTTGTATGTTGATGATTTAATCTTTATTGGGGATAATGATTTCCTCATTGCTGATTTTAAAGAGGCTATGAAAAGAGAGTTTGAAATGTCAGACTTAGGTCTCTTGAGATATTTTCTAGGAATAGAAGTAAAAAAAATGCATGATGGCATTTTTATCTCTCAAGAAATATATGCAAATCAAATCTTGGAGAGATTTAAAATCCAGAATAGTAAGGTTGCCCCCACACCAACTATGGTAGGTCTAAAGCTAAGAAAGAATGATTGTAGCAGCAATGTGAATCCGAATTTGTTTAAAATCTTGGTTGGAAGTTTAATGTATTTGAGAACAACTAGACTAGACATTATGCATGCAGTAAGTTTGATTTCCAGATTTATGGAAACTCCAAAGGAATCCCATTGGCAAGAAGGAAAAAGAATACTAAGATATGTGAATGGAACCAAGGGATATGGTATTTCGTATACTACAGCAAATGATTATGGATTGATTGGTTACATAGACAGTGATTGGGCAGGGAGCTTGGATGATCAGAAGAGTACTTTCAGATATGTCTTTCACATGGGTTCAGGTGTAATCTCATGGGATTCTAAGAAACAACCCATAGTTTCTCAATCTACAAGAGAGGCTGAATATATAGTAGCAAATGCAGCAGCATGTCAAGCTATTTGGCTGAGAAGGATCTTGGCAGATTTGAAGAAAGGACAAGAGGATGGAACCACAATATTTTGTGACAATATTTCCTCAATAGCTTTGTCTTAAAATCCAGTGTTTCAAGGAAGAAGCAAGCACATTGAAATCAGGTATCATTTCATTAGAAAATTAGTTGAGAATGGTGAAATAAAAATAGAGTTTTGCAGGTCGGAGTAGCAACTAGCAGACATTTTCACCAAGCCTTTGGGCATTGCAAGTTTTGAGCACCTAAGGAGAAATCTGGGCATAGTTCATTTGGATCAAGGATGATCTTGTTTTGTTGGCTCATGACAATGGGGGAGTGTTGATTTTTCAAAATAAAATCTGATTGTCTTTGAGCCTCTTTTGTTGACTTTCTTATTCTGCTATGTTTATTGCTGATAAGTGTAAATCAGATTTTTATAAAGAATCTTTTTTTAGAGATAACTTTAAATCTGATTTTATGTGGACTTTGAAAGATAAGTTTAAATCTGATTTTTTATTTGGATAGAAAATACTTTATAAAGCAAAGAATGTCTTCATTCTTTCAACAGACTTGGAAGTAGTTTATTTGCAATAGCAAATTAGTTTGTTTTTTGAAAGTGCTTTGTTTTATCAGAGACTTGTTTATCGCAGCAGCAATTATTTTGTAATTGTCTTGTTGAGCAGTGATTGCTCCAAACATTGTTTAAGTTTGTATGCAACCCCAGATAGTTGTAAGTTTATTTTAGTTGTAGAAGTTAATTTTCAGATTTATAGAAGCAAGAGAAGCTTGCATATCTCCATCTTTGTTCATGTTTATGCTCTGCCCTGTTTTGGGGATTTTAATTATTTGTTGAATACAGAGCATTCTGTGTGTGAGTAATTTTCAGAATATAGAGTGATTTTATATTCTCTACACATATGAAATATAGAAATGTAGACAAGGTAGGTGAACCATTCTGTGAATACCACCTGCAAACACGATGGAAAAGTAGTTAACACATCTGCCCTCTCTTCGATTTGCCTAGTAACATGCACATTAAGAAGACACGTTAAAGCACGAACATGATGTGAAAAATTATGATAATTTCTCCTAGCAAAAAATGAAAATATCAGTAGCTAAAATCCATAGAACCAATAAAAAAAGGAATTAAGTGAAGCAAATTTCAATTTAACAAAAATATTGCTTAGACCATAAGATATAAAACGTTTGACATAGTTTCCAATGGACAAACTAATAGAAATAAGCATCCAAAAACATTAGTCTCCTACCTTAAAGGCAAGGGTTAATAACTCTAGTGTCAACAAAACCTTATAGATATACTATAAGTTAATTATATGATTTGAGCTTCATCCTCAAGACATGAAACTCATCGTTCTTAAACTAGTCATTATGCCCCCTATCATTTTTTATTGTGAAATCTTACTCTAAAATATTGATAACAATCGAATCAGGTACACCAATCTAATGAGCTATTATACATGTTTATTTTCGCAATCATAGTTTATTTTATACTTAAAGTCATTCAATTTATGACACCGTAGACAATTTTGTTATATTTTTTTTACTGAGGCACTTACTTTATCCCTTCAAAAGTAACATGCCAGAAATTTGTTATGACTATGCTCCTCTAGCCTGTGAATGGCATATTACCCAATCAAAAGCCAATACAATTATATCTCTTAAGATAGTGAACCAGATCCCCTTATATTATGCCTTGGAGGGATATCAAAACAATTATGTAATGGATTATTTTTGGAGAGACAAGATGATAAAGTTAAAGCTTATAAACTAATTTCTTCTTGGATTGGTCTTTAACATGCCAGAAATTTTCTACGAATATGCTCCTCTAGCCTGTGAATGGCATATTACCCAATCAAAAGCCAATAAAATTATATCTCTTAAGATAGTGAGCCATATCCCCTTATATTATGCCTCGGAGGGATATCAGAATAGTTATGTAATGGATTTATCTAGTCTGTATAAAATTGAACCATCATCTACATCTTATGCCTTCGTTTCAAATCAAAAGGATTGATTGTGCTAATTTTGTGAAATAAGTATACCAATACAAATGTGTGTACAAACTTTATATCTTCCCTAGATCTACGCATTTTGTGTTTGATGAGAAAGATGACTTAGTATATTTGTCAAACAATAAAGGTGTGGCTTGCTAAAACATTATAAATAGAGGGAAAACAATAGTGATGTTCGCAAATGTAAGACAATAAAGAAAATTAGGCTCACAATATTAAATTAAACTTCATTTTTCTATGTAGAAAACCTATGTGATTTTTCTAAGAAGTATCTTAGTTGGAAACAATATATGTATAATCGCTGTCGATCAGTGAAAGAAATGTTAAATTTGAATTCAAATAGTCATGCCATGTGAGTGGTTTTTTGTCTTTTCCCGTTGATATATTTTTATGCCGTAGGCGTTTCCCTCTTGGAAAGCCCCGACCTGATATGTGCATCCGATGGCTGGAGGTGCTGGAAATGGCAATGACTGCCATTAAAATAATCTTGGCCGTCCGTCGCTTTCCACCAGCTGTCCATCCCCCACCAGCTGTCCATCCCCAGCTGTCCGTCCACAGGATCCAAATCTACTTCACACGATCTGAATCTGAGATTTGATGTACTAAAAAGAAAGACAAAACCAGAAAATATCTACAAAAGTCCAAAAGCAATGCCAATTTAACCTGATGCTTTGACACAAAACCAGACCAAAATAGCCACAAGCCCCTGTCTATACGAAGTAAAACCAGCTTTCATACTTAGTGAGAAATGTTTGCTTCGCTTGATTAAGGTTCTTTAGATCTGCAATCCGGAGTGATTCCAGTCAATTCCAATAAACATAAAATATAAGATCCATATGCAATATCGGAGATGAAATTTTATATTTTGACACAAATCGTGGATTATATCAACAGAGGATGTTAGAAAATGATATAAATAATTGAAGAAGCTGATAATAATACAGATTTTACAAAACTAGGATCAACTAGGAAACACCATGCTTGACCAAATATGACAGTAGCACTCCTACATTACACCATGGAATTCTTTGCCGCAGTTGACTATTGAGACAAAATCTTGATTTGAATAGCCACAAATGCTTTGCTTGCGACCATAGTTTTAATTACTAATAGAGGATTGTACCTAATGCTCTAAAATTTGATTGGAAACTCTCCTAAACTTTGTTATAAGGGTAGGCTCCAATTGAGTCATGTTTTCCATTGTTCTCCTCCATAGTAAAATGGTAGCTTGTCAAGAACATCTGCCTTCTCTAAATAATCCGCTTCTCTTATATTTAAATAGCCCACTTTTTTCTGTTATCTGATTTCTCATCTCTTTTCCACCTACTCCTACTACTGGACTTAACATCTCAACTACCTGGCTCAATCTATTTTCTCTAACACTGTCAAAAGCCCATCGGACAAAATTACTCCCAGATATATAAAGTCTGCAGTCCTCCGCCCAGTAACTAATTCCAGGAGAAGAATGCGAAAACTATAAACATCTGCCTTCGTTGTGATGGGATGGTTTATCGTCCACTCCGACGCCAGGTACCCTCATGTCCCTCGTATGCTAGAGAAAGCTAGAACCGAAGATGTTATCTTTGAGTAGAAGAGCATCCAACTGCTCTTGATGACAAACATCATCGATTACAATCAGAAATCTCAGTGATCTCTCGCGACTGAGGCCATGTATTCGATCTGCAAGAATCTCTTTACAAAGACTCACATTGTTGATTTCAACTGAACAGTCATTTGTGAGGTCCTTCAACAGCTTCCTCTGCAAGCTTTGCAGTCCATTTCATTTGGTATCTCCCTGCGCTGTTTGGAGGCCGCATGCTGTATAGTTGTCGAGCCTTGCAGTTGCCAGTTGCCGTGATGCAAGATTCCACGTGTATTTTTCACATGCAAAAATACGACAAGTGCCTTGTCTTTTCTTTGAACTTTTGCATGCCAAATTATAAAATTGGGGCTAATTGATCGTAATCTATTCTGCTAATAGCTTTTCACTATCCAATTAAAAATGATGGTGATGAATGTCCACATCTTATTATGATTTCCATTTGGTGGTTTTAGTATGAGATGATAGATTTTTTAATGATTATTTAATATAAATATATGATTAAGTTAAAATAAGCATAAGTTGCGATATATGATCAACTCTTTTCAACAAGGACTTCTAGATCGGGAGCTCCAATTTGTCAGGATTTCCTTCCACGGACAGAGGAGTCCTCATGTCAGGTTATATGTGTGATGCGTGACGTGTGACGTGTGGGTGACGCCCATTATCTTTGTAGTAGGACTAATCTGCATATAACGTTTGCCAGCTGGGAGCCATACGTGAAAGAAACAACTTGGGAGAATCATTTTTCACCTAGCATACGTCGAGATGAATAAATAAGCAGAAAAGGTTCCTTGTAAGCTCCAAAGCCCTGCGATCCCCGTTGGTCCATTGATGTTGCCCTACATCGGGAAAGTATGTGGTGGAGTGGCTGGACAAACAACGACTGTCCACCGTAGTATTTGTAGCCTTCGGAAGCGAGTCATATCTGTCGATGCCGGAGAAGATAACCGAATTGGCGTTGGCACTAGAGGATATTGAGTTGCCCTTTCTCTTTTCATTGCATTCTTCTGATGGATGCTTTGTCACACACATCAGGTGGAGCTCAGTGCCGGAAGTGTGGCTCCGCTCTGGGTTACCGTTGGTTTTAATCCCGATGCGTCATGAACAGGGGCTTAACACTCGACAGATTGAGGTAGAATTGAACACGAAAGTTGAAGTGGGGAGAAATGAGGAGAGGTGTTTTAGAAGGGTGGACGTTGAAATGACAGTTTATGATGGTGAGAGATTATATTTAAATTTTTTAAAGAGCATTTTTAAAATATATAATTATTAAATATAATATTTAAGTAGAATCGGTATGTTTAAGGACATTTTTATTTATTTTGAAAATAAGTTATT
>MU223387.1:2629062-2649638 GCA_018584345.1 Thuja plicata
GAGAGGAGAGAGAAAGAGAGAGGAGGGGGAGAGTGTAGATGGAAGATGAAATATATAAAGAGGAGAGAATGAGAGATATAAAGAAAAAGTAGAAAGTGATAGAGAAAGAGATAGAAAGGGGGAGATACATAGGGATAGAGAGTGATAGAGAGGGAAACATGGAAAGGGAGAGATAGAGAGGAAGAGATTAAAAGATATACAGATGGTATAAGGAGATCTAGAGAGGATGAGAGGAAGTGACAAACAAAAAGACAAATAATTAAATGACCTTTCCATAACTATACGACGTTCCCATTGCACAATAAGGTGTGATTGCTAGTATTTATTTCATGTCGTCGTCTTCAACCAAACTTCGTGGCTCGTAGTTGTAAAAGTTTTTTTTCTTTGCGTACTAACATTTAATTATTTCCTATCATTTTTTTTGAACTGCCTTGTTGACTTGTAGATTTGGAAAGATAACTATTTTTCTGTCTTGTATTTTGAACGATTAGAACAAGAGTCCTTGGCAACGTCTATGCAACCCCCAAATTGCAATTATTTATTAATTAAAGTTTGAAAATTAATTAATTAAAATTTGAAATAAAGTGAACATAACATTTTTTTAATTAACTAATAATTAAAAAAAATGAACATAACATTTTTTTTAATTAATTAATAATTACAATAAATGAGGAACATTAGATGTTGTATAAGCAAAGGTGCACTCTTTTACCTATTTTCGAATATGTATATTCATGAGCCACAAGATAGACGTAGATATTGTCATGCCTATATTTCACAACAATAAATCTAATGTAATATAGATGATTTATTTTTAGTTTTGTAGATGGGAATTAATATTTTCATCTCGCTTTTTATGATTAATTTTCTTTAAAAAAATTGTGCTTCAAGTTATAATCTAGAATCTGTACTATAATATCTTTATCAAACTAATTTTCCTACCATCTTTTAATTGGTTGCTCTAAAAAATTTAGTGGTTTTATTTATTTTTATTTAAAAATATATTCATTTTAGGTGGCCTCGAGGAGAATAGTGGGTGCTGGCATGCATGCCCATAGCAAGGTGTGGGGCACCTTAAACGACCATGCATATGCCCTCCTATTTATTGTTTTCAATTGATATGCTTATATGAAGCCATGTCATGGAAGAAGAAATACAAATAGACTCTAGTCTTCTGCAATTTCAATTTGATGCAGAGGCTAACATACCACAAGCACCATAGTTATCACACAAAATCAAATGAGACTGCAATTGTCAAAACCATTGGTACAAAACATTCCTCTTGTTTTTTAGGTTTGGAAAAAGCTTTTAAAATTTGTATTTCCTACATTAGGTTCTCTGTTGGCTTAAGGTTGATGTTGAGGAGGAGTTGTATGTTGTCATTGATGGAAACCATACACTATTCTAGTGATGACTGCTTATGATTTGCTTATACCAAAGGATAGACGATCAAATTTGGCTAAGCATGGAATAATAGACAATTTACTAGTTTTGGTATATGTTTTAATGAACACACCTATGATTGTGTTTTGAGGTGCAAATCTCGGAGAAGATTCATAGATGTTTTATGTACTCTGGTCTATGATCGTAGTAGTTTATTTTATAATCTGACAGAGTTATAGCTTTGTGAGTATTGATTTTCAGATTACAGAGAAGAATAGTGAAAATTGGTTAGTGGATTGATCAATGATCCTATCTGATCGATGATTCGTTCAATTTGTTAGTTGGTAATGATTGAGTCGACATATTAAATGACACATATGCTTGTATTTCAGGTTAGGAACATGTTTTGATGAAAGATCTGGTCGACACTTCACACATTATCTATTTTTTTCTTAAAATCGATAGAGTGAGTAAATATATTTGATGTTAGATATATATAAGATCGAGTTTTTGAGATTTATTTTTGAGTGATGATTGGATATGATTTATATATGTTGTATATGATAGATGGATCTATGCGCAAATATTTCTCTATCAGTTGAGAAAATTTATTTGGGACTTATATGGACCTATTCAAGCATTGCTGATGTTATTTTTGAGTTCACTTTTGGTTCGATTATTATTCATTGATTTTTGAATGGTAGTGAGCCTCTGAGGGTCGTATAATTGTTTGGTAATCTAAGCAGTGATCTCTAGGCAGTGTGCCTAAATGCATGTGTATTCCACTTTTGTAAAAAACCCCTAATAGGGTAACTTATTTCTGTATAAGTAGTACTTGTGGGTTCCATCCCCACCATGGTTTTTCCCTTAACCAGGTTTCCATGGAAAAAACATGGTGTTATGATTTTGGGAATGATTTTATTTTATTTGAGTTGTTTACTATTCTTTTCTTTCAGTTTATGGTTATGCAATCAATTTAAACATGTTATAAAAGCTAAAAAACTGATTCACCAACCCTTCCCTCCATGCCCCTCTTAGTGTTCCTTAATTCTAATAATTGGTATCAGAGATATGGACTTTGGAAGAAGTCTAACAACCTAAGGAAGGCCTTGATGGAAGATCTAACAATTTCAGGTAGTCCTCAGTAACAACTCTTGGTTCCATTTGATGATCTTGACAAATCAAATGCTTATAACTCAGAATTGGAAAAGGAACTTAAGGATGCTGAAATTTTTAATCTATAATCTATATTATAATATCTTTATCAAACTAATTTTCCTCTGATTTGTTTAATTGGTTGCTCAAAAAAATTTAGTGGTTTTATTTATTTTTATTTTAAAATATATTAATTTTAGGTGGCCTCAAGGAGAATAGTGGGTGCCAGCATGCACGCCCATAGCAAGGTGTGGGGCATCTTAAACAACCATGCATATTCCCTCCTATTTATTGTTTGCATTTGATATGCATACCTGAAGCCATGTCATGGAAGAAGAAATACAAATAGAATCTTGTTTTCTGCAATTTCAATTTGATGCAAAGGCTAACATACCACAAGCACTATAGTTATCACACAAAATCAAATGAGACTGCAGTTGTCAAAACCATTGGTACAAAACATTCCTCTGGTTTTTTAGGTTTGGAAAAAACTTTTAAAATTTGTATTGCCTGCATTAACGTTCTATTTGGCCTGAGGTTGATGTTGAGGAGGAGTTATATGTTGTCATTGATGGAAACCATACAATATTCTAGTGATTACTGATTATGATTTGCTTATAATGAAGGATAGACTCAAATATGGCGAAGTATGGAATAACATACAAATTTTACTAGTTTCGGTATATGTTTTGGTGAAGACACCTATGATTGTTTTTTGAGGTGAAAATCTAGGAGGAGATTCATAGAGGTTCTATGTACTTTGGTCTATGATTGTAGGAGTTTACTTTATAATCTGACAGATTTATAGCTTTGTGAGTACTGGTTTTCAGATTATAGAGATGAATAGTGACAATTGGTTAGTGGATTGATCAACGATCCTATCCGATCGATGATTCATTCAATTTGTTAGGTGGTAATGATTGAGTCGACATATTGGATGACACTTATGATTGTGTTTGATTTTAGGAACACATTTTGATGATAGATTTTGTCGACACTTCACACATTATCTATTTTTTCCTAAAAGTTGATAGAGTGAGTAAATATATTTGATGTTAGATATATATAAGATCGAGTTTTAAAAATTTTTTTTGGAGTGATGAGTGGATATGATTTCTATATGTTGTATATGATAGATGGATCTATGCATAGAGATTTGGCTATCAGTTGAGAAAATTTATTTGGAACATATATGGAACTATTCAAGCATTGCTGATGTTATTTTTGAGTTCTCTTTTGGTTGGATTATTATCCGCTAATTTTTTAATGGTAGTGAGCCTCTGAGGGTTGTATAATTGTTTGGTAATCTAAGCAGTGATCTCTAGGTAGTGTGCCTAAATGCATGTTTATTCCCCTTTTGTACAAAACCCCTAATAGTGTAACTTATTTTTGTATAAGTAGTACTTGTGGGTTCCATCGCCACCATGGTTTTTCCCTTAACCGGATTTCCACAGAAAAGCATGGTGTTATGATTTTGGGAATGATTTTATTTTACTTGAGTTGTTTACTATTCTTTTCTTTCAGTTTATGGTTATGCAATCAACTTAAAAATGTTATAAAAGCTAAAATACTGATTCACCCCACCCCCACCACGCCCCTCTCAGTGTTCTTAAATCCTAATAATTGGTATCAGAGACTTGGTCCTTGGAAGAAGTATAATAGCTTAAGGAAGACCCTGATACAAGATCTGACAATTTCAGGTAGTGCTCAGAAGAAGCTCTTGGTTGGATTTGATGATCTTGACAAATCAAATTCTTATAACTCAAAATTGGAAAAAAAACTTAAGGATGCTGAAAGTTATAATATAGAGTCTATACTATAATATCTTTATCAAACTAATTTTCCTACCATTTTTTAATTTGTTGCTCCAAAAAATTTAGTGGTTTTATTTATTTTTATTTTAAAATATATTAATTTGAGGTGGCCTCGAGGAGAATAGTGGGTGTTAGCATGCACACCCATATCAAGGTGTGGGGCATCTTAAACGACCATGCATATGCCCTCATATTTATTGTTTTCAATTGATATGCATACATGAAGCCATGTCATGGAAGAAGAAATAAAAATAGACTCTAGTTTTCTAGAATTTCAATTTGATGTAGGGGCTAACATACCACAAGCACCATAGTTATCACACAAAATCAAATGAGACTGCAATTGTCAAAACCATTGGTACAAAACATTCCTCTTGTTTTTAAGGTTTGGAAAAAGCTTTTAAAATTGGTATGGCTTGCATTAGGTTCTCTGTTGGCTTGAGGTTGATGTTGAGGAGGAGTTGTATGTCATTATTGATAGAAACCACACACTATTCAAGTGATGACAGATTATGATTTTCTTATACTGAAGGATAGACGATCAAGTTTGGCTAAGTATGGAATAACAGACATAGTTTTCTAGTTTTGGTATATGTTTTGTTGAAGACACCCATGATTGTGTTTTGAGGTGCAAATCTAGGAGGGGATTCATTGAGGTTATATGTACCTTGGTCTATGATTGTTGAAGTTTATTTTATAATCTATCAGAGTTATAGCTTTGTGAGTATTGGTTTATAGATTAAAGAGATGAATAGTGATAATTGGTTACAGGATTGATCAATGTTTCTATCTGATCGATGCTTCGTTCAATTTTTTAGTTGGTAATGATTGAGTCAACATATTGGATGACACTTATGCTTGTGTTCGAGGTTAGGAACATGTTTTGATGATAGATCTTGTCGACACTTCAAACATTATCTATTTTTTTTGTAAAGTCAATAGAGTGAGTAAATATATTTGATGTTAGATATATATAACATCAACTTTTTGAGATGTTTTTTTTTAAGTGATGATTGGATATGATTTCTATATGTTGTATATGACAGATGGATCTATGTATAGATATTTAACTATCAGTTGAGAAAATTTATTTGGGACATATATGGAACTATTCAAGCATTGCTGATGTTATTTTTTAGTTCACTTTTGGTTGGATTATTATCCGTTGATTTTTGAATGGTAGAAAGCCTCTGAGGATTGTATAATTATTTGGTAATCTAAGAAATGATCTCTAGGTAGTGTTCCTAAATGCATGTGTATTTCCATTTTATACAAAACCCCTAATAGGATAACTTATTTATGTATAAGTAGTACTTGTGGGTTCCATCCTCACCATGGATTTTCCCTTAATCGGGTTTCCACGGAAAAAAAACATGGTGTTATGATTTTGGGAATGATTTTATTTTATTTGAGTTGTTTACTATTCTTTTCTTTTAGTTTATAGTTATGCAATCAATTTAAATCTTTTATAAAATCTAAAATAATGATTCACCCCCCACACCCATCTCAGTGTTCCTCAATACTAATCATTGGTATCAAATATTTGGTCCTTGGAAGAAGTCTAACAGCTTGAGGAAGACTGTGATGGACGATATAACAATTTTAGGTAGTGCTTAGAAGCATCTCTTGGTTGCATTTGATGATATTGACAAATCAAATTATTATAACTCAGAATTCAAAAATAAAATTTTAAGGATGCTGAAAGTTTCATTGAGAATCTAAAGGAATAATTAAACAAATCGAAAGATACGAGGAAAGACCATGTTGATCAATTGAAGCATAAAGATGATTCAAAGGCCATGAAAGATAGATATGATGAATATGAATAGATCGGAAAAGACAAAGATAATTTGAAACATGAATGGAAGTTGTAGTAATTAAGATGACTAAGGAGATTGAAGCTAAGATAAATATTGATCAAGACTTGATGGACAAGAGAGAAGAATGGTATAAGACGAATGGTGAAGCTAGACAGTTGTAGATTTATCTTGAGGAATCCTGTCACAATGAGTAGGAGCTTGGAAGAGTTAATGAATTTCTTAGGAGTGAACATGCAACCAAAATTAACTTCAAAGAAAAGTTCAAATCTACCTTAGTGAAGCTTGATGTGCAACTTGAAATAAAAAGACCTAAAGGAGAAACTCAAGGAATTGGATTTGAGAAAGGATAAATTTCTAGATTAGGGGATAAAATCAATTCATTAGAGAATCAAATTGAAGAACCTAAGAGGACATGAATGAGATAACCTAACTTCAATGACATATGTTTTTCATGCAACAAATTTGGCATAGAGCGAAGGAGGGTAGAAGTAGACCTAATGCTACATCATTTTCTAGTTATTGTTTCAATTGCTACAAGTATCGACTCAAATAAAATGAATACAGATCAAAGGAGATTAATTCTATGAACCAGGGGAAATAACCTATTATAAATACAACTTTGGACATATTGCAAAGAAATGAAATTTGAAGAAAATACAGTGAAACAAAGGTATGGAAATGTGATATGTTATAATTGTAAGAATTCTAGGCATATTCTAGGTTTGGTAGATAAGAAAAATGTGCACAATGATAAGGGAAAGAAAATAATGGATGTTGATGAAGTCGAGAAGGAAATGATCAAGACATGGGTTAGAAAAGAGAATATTAATGCTATATAGAAAATCACACCAATTTATGGTGTAAAATTTTTGTGAAAGAACTGATTATGTCATTGAACTAAGGCAGATTATTTCTTGAAAAATCCTTAATTGAATCCTAAATTTGAGACAATATTTAATGAAATTGGCATATCCGGATGCAAAAGTAAGTTATGATATTCTATTTTGTTTGCAAGAATTTGTTTAATATTTGGATGGATTGGTGATGGATTGTGTATCCTCTGTTTTGAGACAAAGGGTATAATAAATTAATTGCTATCTATTATTTTGGCATGCAAAGTAGCAAAAAGGCATTTCTTATTTTCATTTTACACCTTGCAATTTATAGAAGTGTTTGCAGAGTCTAGTTTAAGGACATTTCTAAGAAGATTGAAGAGATTTATTAGTTATTTCATTGCTAAACCCTAAAATCATCAGAAAGGTATTATTTTCACACATTGTTTTGTCAAAAGATACATGTAGATACACCTAGAGTAGTAGATATAATGGATCATCCTATGAAACAAACACACAAATCCATAGAGGATGACACTAATGATGCTTTTTCATATGTTCCTTACAAAGTTCTTCATGTCAAAGATATTAGGGTATATATTCATTGTAAGTTGGAAGAACTTGGAGAAAGAGTGATTGAAAAACATTCTAGGGAGGTCTCTATGAATTTGGTTCTAAAAGATGAATACAAGATATCTGTAGAGAAGAAGTTTGCATAGATAATTGTTTTTCCACATTTCTTTGAAGTCGATTAGATTTGATATATGCTAAGAAGAGTGCACGCGATTAGTTTATGTGGCAAGATAAACCTTATAAGATCATGAAGGAGGTTCTAAAGGAAATCAAAGCATTCTATGATAGCTGAAAGGTTCCTCCACTAAGATCTATTCAAAAGGACATAGTGACAAATCTCACCAGTTCTCAGTGGAAAAAGAGAGAAATAACAACAAAAAATACCATACAACCTAATGTGAAGTTTGTATGCATGGTGCTCGGTTATAAAGTATTTCAATCTACCTGAGAGAATTCCATTTCTAGTACAATTATATATATTGCATATTAGATGGTGAAAGAAAATGAGGAATACGATATTTTACAAGCATTGAGGGATCAACTCATGAAAACTCTAGAGAAGATAAATAAACATAGAAAGAAAATCTTCAACTATGGATATCTATTGATATGTATATTTTTCTACTTTATAAATTACTTTTTCTAATTAGGAGACATTAAATGGAAAGATGATAACCCAGTGGATATTCAGATCAAGGAACTTTATGACATGCTAGGAGAGAAGCAAGAATAAATTGACATGTGGTGATACTTAAAAAAATTTCAAGAATCTATGCATTTGAGGTATAGGATTCCACCTAAGATGGGAAATAAGTATGAGGAAAAAATATGTTTCATGGTAGATATTTATTCTTCTTTGGTGGGGGAACTAGATCTTAGAACATCTTGGGTAATACCTATGATATATGAGGTGGATGATCCACTTTTTAAAGCCTATGTTGAAGATATTGTAAAGAAACCTTTAGATAAACTAAAGAAAAGGCTAAGTAGTTATGTAGAGAAGAGCCTTTAGGTGAAAGAGAAACTTAATAGTCTTGGAATAGAGAGAAAAATTAGAAAACAAGTTGAGATGGTTGGTGAGATGATGAGTTTAACTAAGAAAAAGATGGCTAAAGCTAGGAAGAAATTTCATGACAAGGAAAAAGGAGAAAGGAAAGGAAAAGGTTGCAGATGAACCTATTAGTGTTTATGATGATTATCCTCTTGAATATATACCATTTTCATTATCATCTCAAAGAAGATAGACAATGATCTCGGTTAAAAATTTTGTTAGTTCAATTGAGAAGAAGGTGGTAAAGAAACCTGATACACCTAAACTAGGTAAACCAAAAAGAGAGTCAAGGAAAAAGGGAAATAAAATATAAAAGACATATAAATGATATTGAATATCACTAATTTACACACCTACAAAATATTTGGCAATAGGAGAGCCCATTATTATATCTAGTAAACTAATTTTCTCATTCAATGATACTTTAAATCATACTTTATATGATTCCTTTAAATGATACTTTATATCATTATTTCTTCCAGTCTTCTTTTCTCATCATCATCATAAAAACTATAATACTTCTTCAATTAAACTAATATTCCATGATGTGTCATATCTGGTAAACCATTTTTCTCATGGAAAGATTGAATATCTTAATAAGTTTAATAGAGCTTTGGTTTGGATCAAAGGGGACATCTTTGATGATCTATTTGACATTCTTGAGGCAAGGAGGTTGATGAAACATAATAAAGACAAAGATATTAGAGAATTGATATTGATCAATTTATGTCTTGTTATTGTAAAGGACGAAGTAGAGATTCTTCTTGAGGAAGAAAATAAAGAATTAAACTGGAAGTTAGGGATAAACAAGATTGGAAACATTGATGAGGTGACTGAATAAATACACAAGGTAATGACATAGATTTTGATGAGAAGATAGTATGATGTTAATTAGAAGAATAAATAGAAGATTAATGGTCCATTAGATACATATTTTCATATGATTGTTGATGAACCAGATATCTTCATTTCTTGCGTTCCTATTACACTATTAGTTGATGATGAAGAAGTAAATATCTCTAGATTTCTAAACTACCAAGTTACAATAAAAAGGTAGAATATAATCTAGATATGGAAAAAAATGAAGAAGAAGCAAAATACAAATTTGATGATCAAAATATAGAAGTCAAAGAAGTAGAAGAGACAATGACTGATTAGGTTGATGCATAAGTTGTATTGTTCCTTTTACACTATCAGTTGATGATGAAGAAGGAAATATATATGAATTTTAAAACTACGAAGCTACAATGAAAGAGGGAGACTGTGATCTATCTATGGAGAAAAAGGTAGATGAAGAAAATTAAAAATTTACTGATCAGAATGCAGAAGTCAAAGAGGTAGAAGAGATAATGATAGATTAGACTTATGCAAAATTTGAACATATAGGGTCAGTTGTGAAGAATGATATTGATACTAGAAGGGAAGATATTACAAATTGTAGAGGAAGTGTGGATTATTCAATGTCCAATTAAGTTGTATGTTCTTAGTCTTGAATATCTAATGAACATTTCTATTATTGCACACACTAGAGATAGGAATCATATCTTGATGACTCATAGATAAGACAATGAGTTTCTTACTTTGGCATCTTAAAGTTTTAGCAAGATTTTACCTACCTATGCATTAAATTAGAATGAATCAGCTTTTGATCAGTTGGAAAAAATTTTGAATGCTGCAACTACACATTTTGAAGCTTTATAGAAGTTAGTATTGCTAAAGGTACAAGGACAATATGAGAATGTGACAGTCAAAGAGTTGAAGGCAAAAATTTCTACAGACAGGAGCTCTTTCAGTTTAGGAATTCAAAGAGTAAATAATGCTTTGGTTGAGGGAAGTAAGATTTACAAAGGATGTATTTATTATTCTAAATATGTGTAAGATGTGGATAAACTCATTAAGGAAACTGATGAGAAGCTATCTGAATTGTAAAAGTTGTTTGACCCATTGAAGACTTTAGTTTTGGTTCATGCAACACAAGTGACAACACTAAATGATAAAATCTAAACACTTGTCACTAAGAAGGAGAGAGTTAAGGAAAGAGTTAGTTGGATTTTGAACTTAATTTTTCCTAAGCTTGATCTTTTGTTTAACAACTTGTAGAAAACAGAGTTTACCTTTAACATGCCTAAAATTTTTGATCTTATTAGTACAGAGAAAGTAGCTTACATAATTTATTGGTAGATTGTGGTGATGGAGAGTATGAAAAAGAGTTGGGATACAAATTTTGCAGCTCTAAGGAGAAAATTTTTAGATGTATTCAAGATATTGTAAACACACTTTGAACACTCTTGTATATAATAGATGATATATGATTTTGTTAGTTGAATTATTAGGAGGACCTCAATATTTTCTATTGATGTCAAAGGGAGATATAAGGAGATAAAAATGTTAGATTCAACTCATGGGGAGTACAAATTTTTGATAAGGAGAGCAAATTTTTAGAAGTTTTGTATTTTTGGACACTTAGTCATTTTTTGCAAAGTGTTTCCATCAATTCCAAAGGGGGAGATTGTTAGCTTGAGATTGATGTTGAGGATTAGTAGTATATTTTCATTGATGGGAACCATAAAATATTCTAGTGATAACTAATTTTCATTTGGTGATACCGATGGATAGACTATCAGATTTTTGGCTAAGCATGGAAAATAAGACATAGTTTACTAGTTTCGAGATATGGCTTGGTGAAGACACATATGATTGATTTTTGAGGTGTGAACCTAGTAGGAGATTAATAGAGACCTTTTATGCACTTTGGTCTATGATCACACTAGTTTATATTATCTTCTGACAGAGTTATGGCTTTCCAAGTATCAATTTTTAGAGTGCAAAGAAGAACAATGACTAGCTAATGAGTTGATAGATCAATGATCCTATTGAATCGATGATCTGATCAATTTTTTAGTTGTTAATGAATGAGCCAACATATTGGGTGACACTTATTCTTGTGTTCAAGGTTAGGAACACATTTTGATGATATATCTAGATGACACTTCACTTGTTATCTATTTTGTTCTTGAGGCCGACAAAGTGAGTAAATATCTTTGATGTTAAATATATAAGATTGAGTTTTTGAGATGTTTTGTATGAGCAGTGGTTGGATATGATTTCTATATGGTGTATGTGATTGATGGATCTATGAGTACAGATTTGACTATCAGTTGATAAGATTTATCTGGCACTTACATGGAACTATTAAAGTGTTATTGATGTTATTTTTAAGTTTGCTTTTGATTGGATTGGTATCCATTGATTTTGTATGGCAGCGAGACTCAAAATGTTGTATACATGTTCTTGTAATCTAAGAAGTGAGCTCTAGGGACTGTGCCTAAATGCATGTGCATTCCCTATTATACAAAACCCCTAACATGACAACTTATTTCCGCAGAAGTAACACTTATGGGTTTCATCCACACCGTGGTTTTTCCCTTAGCGAGATTTCCACACAAAATTTATGGTGTTATGATGTTTTGGATTATTTTATTTTATTTTATTTCACTTATTTATTATTTATTTCTGTTAGTTTATGGTTATGCAATCAAGTTAAAAAGGTTATATAAGCTAAAACACTGATTCACCACCCTCTCTGACTGTTCCTCAATCCTAACATTACCCATTTTTTACATGTATTGCCTAATGTATACTTATTTTTGGCATAAATAATGCAAATATTGATTGATTGAATGATTGAAAAATGTTTGATGACAATAATATCAGTTATTGTGTTGTCATGTATTGTCATTGATGTCCACTTGGTGTTATATTTGTTGACAGTGTTTCTGATGTGTTGCTAAGTATTTGTGTAGAATAATTTTGTGTTGAAGTAGGAATTGGAGTGTGTGATCTTTGTGGGAGACTCGTGGATGTCTCTAGATGCATTTTGTATGATCGCATATGCTGGAAACAAATAGGGAGCAAACTATGATTAATTGAAGAGAAACAATACATATAGAAGAATAGAGAGTGATAGACAATGACTGATTTGATTGTTCTATCAAATCAATATATAACCTAGTTTTGTGGTCATGATATGATTATCTTGACTAGGATATGTTATTGATATTTTGATCACTACATGATTGGATCACTACACAACATCATTTCACGTGACATAAGATCATTATGTGAAAGATAAAAAAAAGTGTTTGAGGAAGGTGAGGTAGATGGTGTTAGATTGGTGAGTGGTGATAATTCGATCTATTTCAATGGATATTTTCATTATCTATGTGTCAAGTTGACATGGCATAATGGATTTTTAATGATGATCTAGTTTTTCACTATATGAGGTGATTGGATTTAATCAAGTTTTGGAAGAATACTAATGAATTCAAAAAGGTTTGACTATTCTTGATTTAAATCGATGTGCGATGAATCTTGCGGCCGACCTGAATTTGTAATTGAATATTCAAGATAGGTAACCTATTTTACAGTTCAAGGATTGAGCGGGAATGATTTTGAATTCAAATGTAATACATTTTTTAAGGTTTCTAATGTCATAATGAAAATGTTATTTATCTATAAGTAAATCAATGAATTATGCTAGTGTAGATCATGGATGTGATGGTTCGGTCGAGTGAAGAGTAGAGATTATCTGCAAGAAGCATAAGTATTTTTCTTAATTGGATCTGAACAAGAAGAGAAGGATTACTACACCCAGATCATTGGACTTGTTGAATCCTAATAGGCTCTACAAGAAAATTTCTTAACCGAGTAGATCCTAATAGTTTTTGATCTTTAAATTCTTTAACTAGTTAACTCTTTAATTAGGGTTTAAATCCTTTAACAAGGTTGATCCTAACATGGTAAAGCTCCGAACATGGCTAGAGGTAAATCCCTTAACCAGGTGACTCACAACAAGGTCTTCTCCTAAAAGGGAATACTTGAAAGCTCCTAACAGGGCTAGGCCTTTAATAGGAAACATTTCAGAAGAGTGCAAATACTTGTAGGTATTAATCCCCAATGTGGTTTTTCCCTCTCACCAAGGGTTTCCATGATAAAAATACTAGTGTTATTTTTTTGCATGACTAGATGGTTTCATTTGTTTCAATCTTTATTGCTGCACAAGTAATAAGTAGATGAGTATTGTTTAATGGTTACTAAAAAAGTTTTAAATTAGTAGATTACTAATTCACGCCCCCTCTCTGTAATCTTTGACCTTATAATACTAATAATTTGTATCAAAGTATAGGTGCTCTTTGTGGTAAGATTAACAAATTGAGGAAAATATTCAATGATGAAGAAGGAAGTTCCTAAGTTTGCAAGAGACAACTAAACAATATGGAGAGAGATGATAAACATCTATCTAAAAGGCACGGGGCCACAATTCTGTAATCACGTGCTAACAAAATATAGAGTTTCTATCGGGACTCTTACTACAGATCAATTAAAAGAGCAATAGGAGAAAATGAAAGAATTTGAGGCTATAGTAAGTACTCTATTTGATACTAAATATATTGATACACATGTACTTGAGACTACTTATGAGGTTTGGGAAAAGTTAAAGCTAACATAATGTGGACACATACATGTGCAAAAAGATAGGGTAGACACTTTGAAGGGAAAATATGATGACATGAAAATGGTCCAGAAGGAGAGAACATTGGTCAATGTGGTCATAAAATAAAGGAAGTAGTTGGTGCAATCAAAGATGTCAGTGCTAACATTGAAGAAGGTGACATGGTAAGTAAAATGTCAAGAAGCTTGCTACCTTCTTATGCCATTAGAGTTTCTTTTATACAAGAAATGAGGACATTTTGTAGTGTTTATGTTGATGGATTGATTGGTAAGCTCACCACTTTTGAATTAAGGATGATAATAGTAATTTGAAGTAGCCTTTAAGGCCTCTTTTTCATTAGAATATGAGAAGAAGGGAAACCTAATAATTCATGAATATGCATTCATGACAAGTTATTCGAGGAACTTGAATCTATCTTGGAGGAAGAAAATAAGAAAGAAGAACATGAAGCATTACTTGTAAGAAGACTACCTAGAGGTATTGGTAAGTATAAAGGCAAGATACCTTTGAAAGGGTCTTCATGTAACCAGATAGGACATATTTCTTCTAGGTTTCCCGCTGAAGAACAAAAGGAGAAGATCAAAAGATTCAAGACAAAAGGAAACAAATAATTCTATGTTGTAGTAGATGAAGGTGTGACTGACGAAGAATTTTATGAGAATGATGAAGAAGTGATAGTGTTTTTTGCAGTCAAAGGATAAACTTATAAAGATGAGAAGGCATTGGTCTTACACCTGGAGCATGGTAATGTATGGGTCATTGATAGTGTGTGCTCACATTACTTGATCGATGACAAAAGTAAGTTCATAAAACTAAAGGAATTGGATGGTGGTGTGGTCAAGTTTGGAAATAATACACCCTGCATGGCAATAGGTAAAGGTTCAATCACTTTGAATGGTAAAATAAATGTTGATGATGTCTATTGGGTTGACAGTCCTACATATAACATGTTTAGTGTTTGTCAATTGAATAACAAAGGTTATTATTTAGAGTTTAAAGGAGGCATGTTAAAGATATTTGGAAGCTCATGAGATCTGATTGCTACTAGGAAACAATATAAAGGTAAATTCTTCCATCTAAATACTACTGTTAATAGTTGTTTTGTTGTTAAGGTTGAAGATACTTGGTTTTTGCATAGAGGGTTCTATCATGTGAATTTTTATATCTTGATCAAGGTTAGTAAGTCAAATCTTGATCAAGGTTAGCCACAACTTGTGAAATTAGATAATGTAATGTTCAAGGAATGTTAGTTGGGTAAGTTGACTTGTTATACTTTCAGTAGTAAGTCTTTTTAATCTGAAAATATATTGGATTTAGTACATAATTATATTTGTGGGCCTATGAGGACAATGAGTTACCATACCAATAAATATTTCATGTTTTTTATTGATGATTATTCTAGAATAATGCGGGTGACATTATTGAAGGATAAATTTGAAGCCTCTTAAGGATAAATCTGAAGTCTCTCTCTCTCTCTCTCTCTCTCTCTCTCTCTCTCTCTCTCTCTCTCTCTCTAAGTTCAAAGTGTTCAGTGCACTTGTTGAGAATGAAATAAGTAAGAGATTGAAGTTTTTAAGATCAGACAAAAGATGAGAGTTCACATCATGGGAGATCATTGAGGATTGTGAAGAAAATGGAATCAAGATACAGAAATCAACACCAAGGACTCCTAAACAATATGTAATTGCAATTTAGAGGAACAAAACTATAGTTGATGCTGCCATGATAATGATGATTCAAGACCTTATGTACCTAAGTCATATTGGGGAGAAGTCATTAGCATTGTAGTCTACACAATAAACCGGGTACAAGTGAAGAAAGGAACTGATAAGACACCTTATGAATTGTGGTATGGTCACACACCTAGTGTTAAATATTTCAAAGCTTTTATTAGTAGATGCTATATTAGGAGAGATTCACTAGAAAATTTGATCCTAAGAGAGATGAATGTATTTACATTGGATATTGTACCAAAAGCAAGGTCTACAAGTGTTTCAATAAAATGAATAACAAGATGATTGAAAGTGTAAATGTGAAGGTAAATGAATATACAAAGTAATATGATGAAATAAGAAAGAAAGAACTAGAAAATGATCAAGAATTTATGTATGTGCAACCACAAGAGAAAGAAACTATTGAACAAAACAATGAGGATGAAGTGGTTCAAGAAGAATCACTTAGACATTAACTAGTTATTCCAAGGTATGTAAAATTGAATGATTATATTGATTAGATAATTAGTAATAAAGATGCTAGAGTGAAGACAAGAAGGCAAATCAAAGAAAGTACATGTGTGATTTTAAATTTTGAGCCTAAAATTGTAAAAGAAGCCTTGAAGAGTGAAGAATGTATAAAATCAATAGAAAAAGAACTTAATCATATTCAGAAGAATGACACATGGAAACTTGTTCCTAGACAAGTAGACAAGAATATGATTGACCTACAAAGTGGTGTGTTAGGAACAAATTGAATGAAGATGGAGAAGAGGTTTGTAATAAGGCAAGACTTATGTGTAAGGGATATGCACAAGAGGAAGGATTAGATTGTGGAAAGATATATAATCCTATTGTAAGACTTGAAAGGGTAACAATATTACTTTCTTATGCTCCCTATAAGAAGTTTAATGTTTTTCAAATGGATGTCAAATCTACTTTTCCAAATGGGATTCTCGGAGAAGAAGTTTACATAGAGAAAATAGATGGATTTGTATTAACTAAGAACAAGGACATGGTGTGCAAAATGCAAATGGCACTGTATGGACTGAAACACGCACCTCGAGCATGGTATGAAAGATTACACTCTTATCTTGACAATATTTATGATTTGTTGCTAAGTATTTATGAGGAAGAATTTTGAGTTGCAGTAAGAATTGGAGTGTGTGATCATTGTGTGATACTCAAGGATGTATCTAGATGCATTGTGTATGATCGTATATGCTAGAAACAAACATGGAGAAAGTTATGATTGATTGAAGAGAAACAACACAGACAGAAGAATAGATAGTGACAAACTATGCATGATTTGATTATTCTATCAAACCAGTATGGATCCAAGTGTTCTGGTCATGATATGATTATATTGACTAGGATATTCTTGATACTATGATCTCTATAGGATTGGAGGTATGCAGGGCATCGCTTTAGGTGACAGAAGACCATTCTATGCAAGATAGCAAAATGTTTGAACAAGGTTGAGCAGATGGTGTTAGATTGGTGATGATTTGGTCAGTTTCAATGGATGTTTTCATGATCTAGGTGTCAAGTTGACATGGCATAATAAATTTCTAATGATGATGTGTTATTTCATTATTCAAGCTGATCGAATTTAATCAAGTTTTGGAAGAATGTTGAAGAAGTTAAAAAGGTTTGATTGTTTTTTATTTAAATCGATGTGGGATGAATCTTGTGGTAGACCTGAATTTGTAATCAAATATTCTAGATTGGTAAGGTGTTTTAGGGTTGAAGGATTGAACAGGAATGATTGTAAATTTAAATGTAATATATTTTTAAGGTAGTTAATGCCCTAATGAATATGTAATGTATTTATAGCCGGTAAATAATTAAATTATGCTAGAGGAGATCATGGATGTGACGGTGCAGCCGAGTGAAGAGTAGAGATTCTATGGAAGAAGAAGAAGTGTTGTGTTTAATTAGATCTAAATAAGTAGGAATGAGTGCTACACCGAGATCATTGTACTTGTTGAATCCTAATAGGTTCTGAAAGAAAATTTCTTTACTAGGTAGATCCTAACAGGTCTTGATTAATAGATCCTTTAACTAGGCAACACTTTAATTAGGATTGAAATCCTTTAACAAGGATACTCCTAACAGGGCAAAGCTCCTAAGAGGGCTAGAGTTAATTCTATTAACCCGGCGACTGCGGGGTTTAAAATTACCTGAAAGGGAAATCATGTCCTGTGTGGAAAGACCCTGGGCACTAAATGCTGAGATAAGATTGTTGACACTGGATGCTGGGCCAGGAAGGTCGGTTGTACCGCTTTGGTTAACAGTTAATGAGTCTCTCCTCCCCAACAGCACTGTCCAGGTTGGCCCTCCCAACTACCAGTTTCAAACAACATTCTTTCCAAATAAATCCTCCCATATTGATTATTCCATTATAAATACAAAGTTCATTGAGAGAAGAGTAGTTACCACGACAACAGAATCATGAGCAGCAAAGGCCACAATGTCAGCACAGGACACAACACCACTACAAATGACCTCCACGTTAGTTTTAATAGTGTCTATAATATAGAATTATTGTTCAGACTCACTGTCTTTACACGGACTATGCTCGTCGAGTCATCCAACAGTATCGACCCATCGCACCCCTGCAAAATAATTTTATTAGCAATTAGAAAATCTTTTGACTAAACTTAAATTGAGAGCAACCAGAGCAGTAAAACTGAAAAATCTTACGTTAATAAAGCAGTCATGAAAGTGAAGTAGGACTAAGGAGGCACCCATCCTTGCTTCGCTGGCAACTACAGAATTCACTGTAGTTTGGACGGTGGATAAGAGATTTGGACACGTAGTATCATAGAAAGTGGAACTGAGTTGTCCCTTCACTATACTCAGTACTACAAAAATCAACGCAATGCATTCAAGCAAATAGATCTAGAACAGACACGAATCATGTATTCAGTGAAGAAGTAGAAGATTAGGATTATTTATTATATGGATTAAGTGTGAATGATGATTTCTACGAAATTTTGTTGTTTTCTAGAATGGTATTTAAATGGTCATTTTCAAGGTCATTATCTCCCCAAGAACCGTTATTAGTTCCTGCCTGTAGGAAACTATTGCGGAGGGCATAAAACATAACTAGTTATTAAACTTTCCTCCAACAACCAATTAGAATTAACCTTTTATTAATATTTCTCTTCTAGTTACTATTTCTATTAGTAAAGTTGCATATTTTTTAACACATTAATTCAAAGATTTTTTACATTCTTCTATTGGACTGTAAGGACGGTTACAGGACATAACAGAAAGCTTGTATACTCCCGATGCAAGAGAAGGCACGTCCTCCAGACATTGCTCTGCACGAGAATGTAAGTTTGTTGGATTTGGTGAACTCAATTATGGGGAGATGTGGTTGTGCAGTGGCGGCAGGTTAGGAGCAGAATAAAGAAAGAAACACATATCTGCATGCAGAGTAGACATGGCCATTATGGTTTTAAAGCTATGGTCTTCTCTATTTTTGATCCAAAAGCGATTGGTATGAGATTAAAGCATCTCATTACATTTCAAAAAAACTTTCTCTGATCGTGGAAGCCGACCTTTCTCTATCGCAAATCACAAGCGTCTTCTCACCTCACGGCAGTAAAACATAGAAGTAAGCCATTTTTTTTACTCTTCTCTCCTTTTACCATTTTTCTTATAAATTTCCATCCCCCCTCCATTTGCCTCATTCTTCATCTTCTGTCGCTTCTATACTTAAGATTTGTCTGCCATGGCCAAATATGAGGTGCTTAGTTTGCTGCTCTGGACAGTGTTCATGTTTTCAGACTCTGATGCCTGCAACTATGAATTAGAGCATTTGAATTTAGGCATCAACACATCTCAGCACCACCATGTGAAAAGTGACTTGGGTTGCAGTAAGAATTCAACAAAAAGCGACTTATTAATTGCTAGAGGTTACTTTTTAATTTGCCTTTTTTCTTTTAAAATGTTTTTTTCAATAGCAGGTAGCTGGGAGTGATTGACTTCTCTCGGACAGTTGGGCTTGCAAAGGAGTGTAGCGATTTCAAGGAAAAGGTATAGATTTTTAAGAAAGAGAGAAACAAACACCTGCACACGGTGAAAAAGGACAGTTGACGGAAAAATAGTAGTGTGAAGTAGTTGGTGATTAGGGTTTGATAATTGTTTCATACAGGTGAGAATAAAAAAGGTGGGCATTCAAAAAATATTTGTTGCATGCAAACACATTCCTCTTCCAGAGTACAAAGCATGTTCGTGGCCGCTACTGTAGTTGTGGCATTTTGATCAATGGGTATTGAGGAGAAAGAGTCCGCTTCGTCCTACGGTTCAAGGATGAGAAAACTAATGATATAGAAAAATAGGTAAAATAAGAGGTAATGTTTGTTACTGTAAGGTTAATTTTCTGGTTTTGTGAATTTTCCAGCAGACTTTGTAAATCGAATGGCACTGATAGCTTGAACACACTTCATGGTAGAGATACATTTAGTTGTAAAGAATTTGTATTTGAGCTTGAACTTAGTTTTGGTTCTTTAATTTTTAGATTTATAAAAGAGGTTGTAGTTTGAATATTGTGTTGAAGCTGATAAATACTTCCTTAATCCTGATATTTAAAACCATAATGACAATCATTCATATTTTTAGGTTTGCATGGTGCAACCAAAATTAGAAATAGATGTCCAATTTGAGTACACAAAACTCAATACTCCTTGGGGCTATATTAATGCAACACTTC
>MU223387.1:2650633-2686557 GCA_018584345.1 Thuja plicata
TGCATCAATCTAAGAATCATCTTTCTGTTTTGAATGAGAGGAACCAAATTTCAGCATCGATATGTTTTCTGGCGACTTCTTTGCAACTTGTTTCCTTAGCATCTATCTAACCTTATGCAGCTAAGAATGTGAATATTTTTTAACACTTTCTTATAAATGTTTTAATAATTGTATTGTGGATCTGATTGATTCTCACTCAAACGTGAACAATTTTTAATTACAGAGAGTTTAGCATGAAACTAGAAAATTGATGAGGCCATAACTTGGATATTCAGAGGCTTTAGTAGTAGGTTTCTAATTGAATTTTGTAGTCTTATGAAAGACCTCTAAATACAACTACATAGAACCAGATACTTGTATATTGAACTTGAGTAAAAATAATATTGACACATGATCTGATTTCTCACAACCAGATTGCTAATTCTAGGCCTAAGTCTCTTGCAAGTTTGTACAGAAGTCTTTAAGGCAGGAAGATTGCATAAAAATAAGGGGTGGCTGCAAGATTGCATCAGAATATGGATATTTTTGATGTGATTAAGATCAAATTAGTACAATAGCATTTACAATGACACTGACACCATATTCAGGTTTCTAAAATTTGTATGAAAGCGCCAAAGCATTTACAATGATATCACTACTGAAACAATGACACCATATTCAAGCTTCTAAAATTTGTAATACAAGCTAATGTTCTTGGACCTTTTCTCTAACTTCTCCTTCATCTTATCCTTTTGGACCTATTCTCTAACTTCTCCTTCATCTTATCTTATTTCCCAAAACTGCCCTGCCAGCACTTGGCAGGAACTATGCTGCCCTGCAGCTCTTGTTTTTAAATAAGGTGAGCAATAGTAGTTATAAAATAAGGAAGATTTTTAGATTAGGGGGAATTTTTAGGGGTTAGAAACTTTGTATTTTTCTCTAAAACTAAAGGATTTAATAATGTTATCTCTGCTATCTTGATGATTAAATACGGTGTCTTTAAGCAGTTCTTCTATGATTAGACTTTTTGTTATGATCGATGGATTTGCATTTTTCTTATGCTAATGTTTGCTAATTAATTTTTCATGTATGAATCATTGAAATCTTGAGTTTTCTTTGTCAATCATTATTATCTGGTGTTTATCTTTGAATAAATTTTGAATGATATTATCAATTGTAAGCCCTTTTAGCCATTGCATCTGTGACATGCCTATGCTCAGGTGTTATTTCCACTTTTCTTTCTTTCTCATTAAAAGCATACCTTAGAAAATATTATCAATTGTAAGCCCCTTTAGCCATTGCATCTGCGACATGCCTATGCTCAGGTGTTATTTCCACTTTTCCTTCTTTCTCATTAAAAGCATACCCTAGAAAATCTAAAATTATATCATAAGTGGGAGCTGTACCTCTAAAATTCAGAGGAAGTTCATTTGTTGAATTGAGATCGCTCCAACTATTGGTTTTCACTTTTATCTTTCAATTTAGGGCATACATGAGTCATCTTTGAACATATTTTGGAAATGCTAAAATATGGAATAAGAGATTGCACAAATAATTTAAAAGTGTCTAGATAGTTTGGTAATAATAATACTAATAATTGTTAAATAAACAAAAAATATAATTCTAGTATAGATTAAACAACCTAATCTACCATTGCTTACCCAATCTAGAATTTGAGACTCAAAGGAGAGAAGGTTCTACCAAGGGAAAGAGAAGGGTTGTATGATATATTCAATATTTTAAGTATATCGACATGAGCATAAAATAGTTTTTCTACATATTTCTAATTAGACACTAGATTCATAAATATACAATAAAATAAATAATCACTTCTTTAATCAATTTTTTTTTTTGGTTAAATTTAACAAAAGATGCTTACTCTATGAGATGTTAAAAAATGATTTTTTCAAAAACAATATATTTTTAATTGAAAAAAAATCAAATGATAATACAAATAATACAACATTAACCATCAAATTATAAACATTAACCATAAAATCATAAGCCTTTCATACACATTGAACTTGTCAACCAATCTTTTATTTTGAAAAAGAAAATTAAATTAGAATGAGAATCTTTGTTATGACTTCAAAATTATAATCACCAATCCATTCCAAATAACTCTAGCCTCAACAAAATTGAGATAGATACTATAAGTTAATTATATGATTTGAGCTTCATCCTTAAGACATGAAACTCGTCATTCTTAAACTAGTCATTATGAACCCTATCATTTTTTCATGTGATATCTTACTCTAAAATATGGATAACAATCAAATAAGGTATAACAATCCAATGAGCTTTTATACATGTTTATTTTTCCAATCAAATTTTATTTCATACTTGTTAAAGTCATTCAGTTTATGACACCATAGACAATTTTGTTATATTTTTTACTCAGGCGCTTACTTTATCCCTTCAAAAGTAAAATGAAGTAACCCATTTAAGTTTATCTTGTTTGCCTACATTTTTTTTTTATATGGACATTTGAGAGAGGGCTTCCCATGTTCAATGTTTTTGGAGAGACAAGGTGATAAAATTAAAGCCCATAAACTAATTTCTTCTTGGATTGGTCTATAACATACCAGCAATTTGTTACGACTATGCTCCTCTAGCCTGTGAATGACATATTACACAATCAAAATCCCAAAAAAATTATATCTTTTAAGATAGTAATCCACATCCCCTTATTTTATGCCTCCAAAGGATATCAATACAATTATGTAATGGATTTATCTAGTCTGTATAATATTGAACTTCGCTCTACATCTTATGCCTTCGTTTCAAATCAATAAAATTTTGTGAAATAAGTATAATAATAAAAATGTGTGTGCAAGCTTTATATCTTCCCTATCTACGCATTGTGTGTTTAATTATGTTTTGTGAGAAACACAATTGAGCATATTTGTCAAACAATAAAGGTGTAAATATTAAAAAAATAGAGAAACATAATGAAACACAATACAAAGAAGACAAAGCATAGTAGACATGATTTTATCATGGTTCGGCAATTTGCCTACATCCACACTTGAAGAAAGGAATCCATATATTAACTCAATCAATGATACAATACAAGACATCTAAAGGTTATATAATACATGGCTACTCAGGCATTTATAGAGATCTCTTCTAATATGAAGATACAGAGGAAAGTGAATGGTCATGTGACCATTGGGATTCACATCCCAACAATCTCCCTAGTGAAGACCAACTGATGCAACCATGCATTGTTTCATCCCTTGCTTTCTATTTTGATGTGTGGTGATGTTGATCACATACATATTTTAGAACTACCACATATGGAAGGGAGTATTAATGAGTGGTATCTTTTGACAAAAAATTCATAGTTAAATTGTTAATATGAATTCAGAATAACTAAGAGGGGAGGTGAATCAGTTTTCCTCAGGTCTAGATGTACCCATATAAAACTTTAAATCAACTTCAACAACTCAGATCTGCTCGACAATAATAAACAATAAAAGTGTGCATTTTACTGTACTAATGAAATAAGCTTGTAGAAACTTAACAGTAAAAAACAATAATAACATTCACACATTTTACACCATGATTTAACGTGGAAACACAATATGGGAAAAACCACCAGTAAGATGCTACCAAAATTTTACTCTTTTGAAGTAATTCCTTGTGAGGAGCCAGCCTTGCTAAAGGTTACAAAACACACTGTCAAATGTGACCTGATTAAAGGATTTAATCACCCTGTTAGGAGTGGCCTTGTTAGAGGACTTAGAACATTCCAATTTGAATGTTACCTTGTTCAAAAGATACAATGACTGTAAGGTCAACCTAGTAAAAGGATTTGAACTGATACAATGGCTAGAAAGTAATCAACAAGTGTGACCTGATACATACAACTCAATTTGCAAATCCATATCCAGTTTCATCTCTAATGCTAATTCATTGAGTGGCCTCCATTCTCATCTCAAACTTTAGATCCGCTTGGAAATCCGTCAAGAAATCTCTCTCTACTTCTCTGCTCAACCTTCTCTGCAAGGTCTTTCCAAACAGTCAATTAACCATGAAACACTTTTGCATTCAACTTTTTCTTACACTTGGATACAATAACAATAACCATAGTAGGTTATATTATACCTCTTTATCTAGGTCTGATAAATCTTTTGCCACTTAACCAAGATCATAGATCTTAGGTTAGGTAAGATCCAATGGAACATTTAATTTACTTCTCCAAAATAGTCATTAATTAACCATTGAATCCATGCGCTAATAACAATTTCCCATGAATTAAATGAATATGGACCAATCTTAATTAGTAATGCATATCCCAATGAAATCAATTATGCCAGCCATAGATCTCAAATCTCATCAATAATCAAAATATTGTTGCTCAGCCTTTCACTGTCTCCCTTGGTATTTCACTGGCGCTCAACATCATATTTGCTTTGCTCGACATCACCTTACACTTTGCTCGGCATCGACTTTGCTTTGCTCGGCATTGACCTTTCAGTGAACTGTCAGTGCTAGATAAACAACATATCACTTTGCCAAAGTGCCAAATGATCAAGTACCCTTGTGTATACTCATAACTCAACCATTTCCTTGGTCTTCTTGTTATCCCATTCTTTTCAAATCTTCATCAATAAATGGATAAGGTACTCAAAAATACAGCGATAGTCTCACCAGTTAAGGTTTGACATCAATGAAAAAATAACAATTGTCTACATTGTAGCAATCTTTCCAACAATCTCCCTCTTTGGCATTGATGGCAACACTTCACTATAAAACAATAATTTCCAACCAAAGTTACCATACAGTCCAAAAAGTGTCTGTGTTCCTGATATGAACAAATCTTCATTAATGTCTTTAGCTTCATTCTGACTGCCTCTGTATCTAAAATCACACTGATATTTTCTGTTACTATTCAGCTCCCTCTTTCAGTAATATTACCCTTGTATCTATTGTTACCTATTGTTTTAGCAATAATCTCCCTCTTTGACAACAATGCCGAAGATGTTGACATCTTTATCATGCAGATTCTTCTATTCTAGTCTTTGTATCATGTTGTTCATGTCATCTTTGTGTATGGCTAATCTACTTTTATGTTCTAGTTTTCCACTTCACAGTTAGGCAGCATCCTAAAAATGTGATCTACTATGCATCAATGTGTCAAGTGTTCTAATTAAAACATTTGATACAAAAATATCATTCCAAACTAGTTAGCCTCTGCTAGGGTAATTACCCCTAATTTAACTCTTAGATACTCATTAGCATCCTTGGGTAGCACTTTTGTAAATATGTCTGCCAACTGTTCCTTAGTGTTCACATATTCCAGTCTCACTTCCTTCTTCCAAACTAGCTCCCTCAAGTAATGATACTTGAGAGCTATATATTTTTTCTTAGAGTTCATTACAGGATTTTTAAAAATATTTATGGCACTCATGTTATCATAATATATGACAACTGGTTCTGTGATCTCCTATTTCATACCTTTCAGAAGTATCTTCAACAACACAATGTTTGAACAATTAACTGTTGCTGCCACATACTTGGCTTCAGCTGTAGATTGTGAGGAGCAATTTTGTTTCTTGCTTATCCAAGAAACTAATCTTTTCCCCAAAATAAATGCTCCTCCAATGGTGATTTTTCTATCATCAACATTACCATCCCAGTCAGAATCGGTATAGACTCTGAGTTCAAAATTGTCATTCCTTTTGTAATATAGACCATAGTCTTCTATACCTTTCAAATATCTCAAAATTATTTTCACTGCCATTATATGTGTCTCTTTTGGATTAGCTGAAAATCTAGCAACAATTCAAAATGCTAATGCAATATCAGGTCTATTGTGTACAACATATTGCAGCTTACCAATCATTGATCTATATAGTGTTTGAGTTACCTCTTTTATATCATCATTCTTTGTCAACTTCTGTCCAGTAGCCATGGGTGTACTCACTGGTTTTGAATCTTCCATACCAAAATTTTTCAGTATCTCCTTGATATATTTTGATTGTGTAATATAGAGACCATTCTTCATTTGATGTATTTGTAGTCCAACAAAGAATTTTATCTCACCAAACATAGACATTTCAAATTCAATTTGCATCTCTTTTGAAAATTCTTTACATATAATATCTTGTCCACTGAATATGATGTCATCCACAAAAATTTCAGCAAGTAAAATTCCTTTACCTTGCTCTGTATTCAAATATAGATTGATGTTGGCATTAGTTCTTTCAAATCCAATCTTCATCTGATAATTGTGCAGTCTTTCATACCACGCTCTTGGTGCTTGCTTCAGTCCATACAACACCTTGTGCAGTTTGCAAACCATTATCCTCTTACTTGGGTCAACAAATCTATTAGCTTGTTCAATATATACTTCTTCTTCTAGTATCCCATTTAGAAATGCAGACTTCACATCCATTTGATGGACTTTAAATCCTTTGTAAGCTGCATATGCAAGTAGAGTTCTCACACCTTTCAATCTTGCAACTAGGGTGAATGTCTCTCCATAGTCAATTCCTTCCTCTTGTGCATAACCCTTGCATACCAGTCTTGCTTTATTCCTTGTTACCTCTCCATGTTCATTCATCTTGTTTCTGAATAACCACTCATTACAATTATATTTTTGTTGTTAGGTCTTGGTACTAGTGTCCATGTCTTGTTCTTTTCAATTTGGTCTATCTCTTCATTCATGGCTTGAATCCAGTCTTCATTGTCCAAAGCATCTTTTACTGTCTTAGGCTCAAAATCACATAGCAAACATGTGTCTTCTCTTAATTTGCCTCTTGTCATGACTGTAGAATCCTTTGCTCCTATGATTTGATCAAGTTTATGGTGCCTTCTTACATATTTTTCCAAAGTAGGCTCTTTCTTAGCTTCATTTTGATCATTCAAGTTCAATTCAGGGTGAAACAGTGACTCGACATCTCCATCAGATAGCTCAACAGTCACTTCCTGTTGCTCGGCAATGTCATTCAGTGTCTCAACAGGTGCAGACTATTGATCGACAACTTTATCTTTAGTTTCATTTGAATCCTCCTCTTTAGGATATGTGAATGATCTATAACTTTTAGGCTCAATCATGCTTTCAGCTTCATTTCTTTATACATATTCATCAATTCTTTCTTGACTTGTACTCTATTCAGGGTATAAACAAATTTACTCATAGCTTCTCTCCAATATTTTTGTGCAAAATTTTTCTCCATAATTAATGTTCTGGCATAGTCCATGATAGATCAATTTCTTCTTTCAGCTAGGCGGCATCCTAGGTGCTGGCATTTGTCTTTTTATCCGCCAGTCATTGCAGAACTTGTTAAACTCATTAGAAATAAACTCTCCTCCTCTATCAGAACTCAGACATTTTAGAATCTTACCTATTTCCTTTTCAACTTTTGCCAAGTACCACTTAAATAATTGAAATGCATCAGATTTTTCTTTGAGAAACATAACAGTCATCATCCTAGAGTAGTCATCTACAAATAGAATAAAATATTTGTCTCCACAGTAACTTTTCTCACCAATAATTTCACAAAGGTCAATATAAACCAATTCCAAAATATTCTTAGAAGTATGAGTTTTTCTTTTAAAACTAGATTTAGTCATCTTGCCCAACTGACATTGCTTACACATTGCATTCTCAGGTTTCTTTAACTTAGGCATCCCTCTAAACTTTTTCAATTTACTTATGCTTACCAAGTTATCAAAGTTAACATGACATAGCCTCTTATGCCATAACCAAATATCATTATATTGTACAAACAAGCATGTATCTTCAGTTAAATCTAGATAGAACAAGTTACCTTTTGTTTTCTCACCACCTCCAACTAATTCTTCATTTGCATCATAGATCTTTGCTTTCCTGTGATGGAATTCAACTCTGTAACCAGAAGTGTTTAGCCGTGAAACACTCAATAAGTTATACTTAAGATCATCAACCCAGTATACATCATCACATCTAATATTATTAGTTAATTGAATTGATCCTTTCCCTTTGACTCTACAAGGTGTATCATTACCAAACTTAACATATCCACCTTTGCATTGATATAATGTATCAAATTTGTCCTTATCACCAGTCATGTGATGTGAACAACCACTGTCAATGATCCAACGATCACCTTTACTCATATAATATATTAGTGCAATTTTCTCATCATCATCAGAATCATCTTTCATTGCAATATACACTACTTCTATATCATTTTCATCAGATTTGTCAGATTCACTGTCAGAAGTTTCTTCAGCTATATAACAAGATTTCTTACCTTTTTCTTTGTAGTCCTTGTACTTTCTGTAGTCTCGGTCATCCTTTCTATCCTTATATTTTTTGTCCCTTCTTTCATCCTTCTCATTCTTGTCAGGACACCTAGCAGCAATATGACCAACTTTGTTACAAGAAAAACAAATTATAGGAAGTTTACCTTTGAATTTTCCTTTTCTTTTTGCTAGTCTTCTTGCCATAAGTGCCTCAAGCTCTTCTAGATCATCATCTGAGGTGTCACTACCACTGTCCACACATTTCTTTCCTTTCTTTGATTTTCTGATGCCCATCAGTGACTTGAATGTAGTTTCAACATCTTGTGGAGTATAGTTGTCAAAATTGACATCTCAAATGCAGGTTGTCTACCTACCAGACTTTCCAGGGTTAAATTGTTGTTAGGAGTGCATCTCAGTTCTTGAATTATAGATACTCTAATAGCATAAATAGGAAGAAGTGTTCTTAGTACCTTGCTTATGATAGTATCTTGGTCAATGACTCCCTTAGCTCCTCTAATAGAATTTACAACTTCCTATAGCCTATCATAGTATTGCACTATATTTTCTCCTTCTTGCATTTTTAAATCATCAAACTTACCTCTCAAGCTTTCAAATTTGGTTCTCAGTACATTCGTATCACCTCCATAGATGGTTGTAAGGGAATCCCACATCTAATTTGCACTTGTACAAGCTTTTATGTCCTCAAATTCATGATAGTTCAGAGATGATGCAAGTTCCAGCATTGCTTGATTATGTCCATGTTTCTCTCTTAGTTGTGCAACATTCAGAACTCCAGTAGGGGCTACATATTTTGTTTCAATATGTCATTTAGCAGAATCACCAATACTAGCCAAGTGAAGTTTCATCAAACTTTTCCATGTAGGAAAGTTTTCCTTGTTGATCTTTGGTCCATCCCTTTTATACATCTTGATCTTTATCTCCAAGTACCTTCAAAATTTTTCAAGAGAACACAACTCTGATACCAATTGTTAATATGAATTCACAATAACTGAGAGGGGGTGAATCAGTTATCCTCAGGTCTAGATGTGCCCATATAAAACTTTAAATCAACTTCAACAGCTCAGATCTGCTCGGCAGTAATAAACAATAAAAGTGTGCACTTTACTATACTAATGAAATAAGCTTGCAGAAACATAACAGTAAAACACAAAAATAACATTCACACATTTTGACACCGTGATTTAACATGGAAACCCAATATGGGAAAAACCAATAGTAACATGCTACCAAAATTTTAGTCTTATGAAGTAATGCCCTGTGAGGAGCCAACCCTGTTAAAGGTTACAAAACACACTGTCAAATGTGACCTGGTTAAAGGATTTATTCACCCTCTTAGGAGTGGCCTTGTTAGAGGACTTATAAAATTCTGATCTGAATGTCACCTTGTTCAAAGGATTTATACAATGACTGTTAGGTCAACTTCGTTAAAGGATTTGAACTGATACAATGGCTAGAAAGTAATTAGCAAGTATGATCTGATACATACAACTTACTTTGCAAATCTAGATCCAGTTTCATCTCTAATGCTAATTCACTGAGTGTCCTCCATTCTCATCTCAAACTTTAGATCTGCTTGAAAATTAGTCAAGCAATCTCTCTCTGCTTCTCTGCTTAACCTTCTCTGCTAGGTCTTTCCAATCAATCAATTAACCATGCAACAATTTTGCATTCAACTTTTCCTTAAACTTGGATACAATAACAATAACCACAGTAGGTTATATTATACCTCTTGATCTAGGTCTGATAAATCTTTTGTCACTTAACCAAGATGGTAGATCTCAGGTTAGGTCAGATCCAATGAATCTTTCCATCTTTACATTTAATTTACTTCTCCAATACAGTCATTAATTAACCATTGAATCCATGCGCTAATAATGGTTTTCCATGCATTAAATGAATATGGACCAATCTTAATTAATAATTTATAACCCAAAGAAATCAATTATGTTGGCCATGGATTGCAAATCTCATCAATAATCAAAATACTATGGCTTAGCCTTTCACTGTCTCCCTCGGCATTTCACTGGCACTCGAAATCATCTTTTCTTTTCTTAGCATTACCTTTCTCTTTTCTCGGCATCAAATTTTGTTTGCTCAGCATTAACCTTCTAGTGAACTGTCAGTGCTAGATAAACAGCGTATCACTTTGCCAAAGTGCCAAATGATCAAATACCCTTGTATATACTCATAACTCAACCATTTCCTTGGTCTTCTTGTTATCCCATTCTTTTCAAATCTTCATCAATCAATGGATAAGGTACTCAAACATATAGTCATAGTCTCACCAGTTAAGGTTTGACATCAATGAAAAAATAACAATTGTCTACATTGTAGCAATCTTTCCAACATAAATAGCGCCTGGGCATATCCTTTTTCTTTGGATGATTTACAACTGCCAAATAGCGCAAGTTTTCCACAAGCACATGGATCTTCCTAGTAGGCGCCAAGTGGAAAAGATCATGGTTTTGAAGGTGAAAATGGGGATAATGAAGATTCATTTAGCGACAGTGATATGGAGGTAGACATAGAGGTGGAGCAGCACAATTTTAATAAAATGGTGTTGGATGAACACTCTCCAAACACTTTTGTCCTAACAGACAAGATAACAATTTCGCACAGGATGGGTATATTCGGGAGCCCTACACCGTTGATTAATGACCACAAATTTTTAGTTTGGAGGCCATGAAAGGTCTTTGACCAAATAGCTGTAGGTCAAAATTAACCCTTACAAATGACTCTAGTTTGGATCATTTCCTACGTACAAGGCTGATTTGGGAGTTTGCGGGTGGTTTGCAGTTGAATGCAGGTAATAATTCAAAGGTTCAAAATTCTCAAAGACTAAGAAAAGAATCAAAATCCATCAAAGAGCAGTCTTTTTTTGGGGTTATCTGGCTCAGAAAGCATTTCGATCCCTATGAGGCCTTATAAGGCTCCAAACTTTTGTTTGGGGATATTTGGTTAGGTGACATGCTATGGAAGCCTTACATTGTTTGCAAGCAATTATTAGATTGCAAGCTCTATTTCATGGTTGCCAAGTAAGAATGTTAGAACAAGGATTGGCTATACAAGGGAAGCTTGGACATAGGCACATACATAATTGTCCAAGAGGAAATGAATTAGAGAGAAAGAGGTCCATAGGTTTTCTTGCCAACGGAGCTTCCCAATCTGAGGAGACTACTTTGTTTTATATACAATATCTAAATTTGAAGATAGGCACTGTTGAGAATTCGGTCCTCAAATTTATGAATTCATAGGTTTTGAGAAAGGATGAAGTGTTGGGAATTGGTGGTGAAAGAGAGGTGAAACACTTTGATGGATATTTTCCTGGAAATGAAAACATAACACTTATTAATACTCCTTTCCATAAGCAGTAGTTCTAAAATATGTGTCTGATCAACACCACCACACAAAAAAATAGATTAAATCCATTCTTTTGCGCTAAAAAATGGTATCTATGGGACTACGCAAGGGAGAATTTGAAAGACCATGTTGCTGCATCTCAGAATGGGTAAAGGGTGCCAAGTTAGAATAATTCTAGGGAGTGATTCTTCCGTCCAAACTAGTTACCAAGCCAACCATTCCATGAACTATGCGTAGAGTAAAGTATTCATTACTCCCAAACATGCGGGGAGAGTCTAGTAGAATATCCACATCTGTGGATGCCAAGTCATGACCCACTATAGTGTGAAATTGTGTGGCAGGGATTTTTTTGAGAGATCCAACGTTGAGCTCTCTGCTTAGCTTTATTAGACCTCTTCCATCATCAAGAGACAAAATCAACCAACTATGTGCCTCCTCATCTCCAGGATGAGCAAAAAATATAGCCTCCTGACCCTCTTCTTGGCCAAAACACAAGCCTCTTTTCTCAGCTGCAACAACCTCAACAGATTTTGCCTCTTTATCTTCTTTTTTCAATGAGCTTCTCATCTACCCTTTCAACTTCTTCTGCAATGAACTTGTCATCTACGTTTTCATCTTCTTCTACAATGAAGTCTCTCATAGACTTTCATTTACCAAGAACAAGTGCTTCATCATTATCCAGCTGCAACATCCTATGAATTTTGGAAGCAAAATCATTCAGATTATCAAGACTCAACCTAGAAGTAAAGAAATTTATTTTATAATAGACCATCACCAGGTCCGTAATAGTCTTTCCAGACTTGTCTTTCTTTTCCCTCTTCTGCAATTATTTCATGACATTTTTCCTAGGTTGCACACCACCCGTGCGCTCAATAATTGCATAAATCTCAATTATGAGAGCTTTTAAATCTTCTTCTGGTTTAGCTTCAGGATTATCTTCCTAGCCATCCCACAAATGCACATGCTGAATTCTCTTACCTTTACCAAACCCAACATCAATCTTTACCGAGCCTAAATTTCCAAGAAATTAATCGATGAGAGAATCAACTTCATCTTCTTCCATCTCTACTCTAGCCTCACTCAGGCTCTGATACCAATTGTAAATATTAAACAAAAAGAGAAACATAATGAAATACAATACAAAGAAGACAAAGAATAGTAGATATGATTTTATCGTGGTTCGACAATTTGCCTACGTCTACACTCAAAGCAAGGAATTCATATATTAACTCAATCAATGATACAATACAAGACATCTAATGGCCATGTGACCGTTGGGCTTCACATCCCAACAAAATGCGTGACTTTCTAAACTATTATAAATAGAGGGAAAACAATAGTGATGTTTGTAAATGTAAGACAATAAAGGAAATTAGGCTCTCAATTTTAAAATAAACTTGATTTTTCTATGTAGAAAACCAATGTGATTTTTCTAAGAAGTATCTTAGTTGAAAAAATATATGTATAATTATTGTTAATCGGTGAAAGAAATGTTCAATTTGACTTGGAATAGTGATGCCAATGTGAGTGGTTTTTCATCATTTCTCGTTGAGAAATTTTACTTATATCCTATTGTCGTCTTCGACCAAACTTCATGGCTCGTAGATGTAAAAGATTTTTTTTTTCTTTGGGTATTGACATTTAATTATTTCCTATCATTGTTTTAGACCTACCTTCTTGTCTTGTAGATTTGTAAAGATAACTATATTTCTATCTAATGATGTATTTTGAATTATGAGAACAATAGTTCATGGCAATGTCTATGCAACCCCCAAATTGGAATTATTAATTAATTAAAGTTTACAAATTAATTAATTAAAAATTGAAATAAAGTGAACATAATATTGTTTAATTAACTAATAATTATAATAAATGAGGAATGTTTTATGTTGTATAGACAATGGTGCACTCCTTTACCTATTTTTTATGAGAACAACAGTTCATGGCAATGTCTATGCAACCCCAAAATTGAAATTATTAATTAATTAAAGTTTAAAAATTAAAATAAAGTAAACATAATATTTTTTAATTAACTAAAAATTATAACAAATGAGGAATTTTTTATGTTGTGTAGACAATGGTGCACTCCTTTACCTATTTTCGAATATGTATATTCATGAGCCACAAGCTAGACGTAGATATTCTCGTCCCTATATTTCACAACAATAAATATAATGTAATAAAAATAATTTTTTTTTAGTTCCCTAGATGGGAATTAATGTTTTCATCTCCCTTTTTATCATGAATTTTCTTTTAAAAAATTGTGCTTCAAGTTTTAATATATAATTTGTACTATAATATCTTTATCAAACTAATTTTCCTACCATTTTTTTAATTGGTTGCTCCAAAAAATTTAGTGGTTTTATTTATTTTTATTTTAAAATATATTAATTTGAGGTGGCCTCGAGGAGAATACTGGGTCCTAGCATGCATGCCCATAGCAAGGTGTGGGGCATCTTAATGGACCATGAATGTGCCCTCATATTGATTGTTTGCAATTGATATGCATACAAGAAGCCATGTCAAGGAAGAAGAAATATAAATAGACTATAGTTTTTTGCAATTTCATTTTGATGCAGAGGCTAACATACCACAAGCACTATATTTATCACACAAAATGAAATCAGACTACAATTGTCAGAACCCTTGGTATGAAACATTCCTCTTGTTTTTTAGGTTTGCAAAAAGATTTTGAAATTTGTATTCCCTACATTAGGTTTATCTATTTTCTTGAGGTTTATGTTGAGGAGGAGTTGTATGTTGTAATTGATTCAAATCATATGCTATTTTAGTGATGACTGATTATGATTTCATTATACCGAAGTATAGACTATCGATTTGGCTAAGTATGGTATAACAAACATAGTTTATTGGTTTTGGTATATGTTTTGGTGAAGACATGTATGATTGAGTTTTGAGGCATGAACCTAGGAGGAGATTCATATAGGTGCTATGTACTTTGGTCTATGATCACAATAATTTATATTATAATCTGATAGAGTTATAGCTTTTTGAGTATTGGTTTTTAGATTCCAGAGAAGAAAAATGACAATTGGTTAGTGGATTGATCAGTGATCCTATCATGTTGAAGATTCAAATAGTTTGTTAGTTGGTTATGATTAATTTGACATATTGGATGACACTTTTCTTATGTTCGAGGTTAGGAACATGTTTTGCAGATAGATCTGGTCAACACTTCACACATTATCTATTTTGTTCCTAAAGTTGAGAGAGTGAGTAAATATATTTGATGTTAGATATATAAGATGGAGTTTTTCAGATGTTTTATATGATCGATGATTGGATATGATTGTTGTATGTTGTATGAGATTGAGGGATCAGTTGAAAAAATTTATTTGGGACTTACATGGAAGTATTCAAGCATTGTTGATTTTATTTCTAAGTTCTCTTTGGGTTGGATTGATATCCATTGATTTTTGAATGATAGTGAGCCTCTGAAGGTTGTATACTTGTTTGGTAATCTAAGCAGTGACCTCTAGGAATTGTGCTTGAATGCATGTGCTTTCCCCTTTGGTACTAAACCCCTAACAGGGTAACTTATTTTTGTAGAAGTGATACTTTTAGGTTTCAGCCCCACCATTGTTTTTCCCTTAACCCGGTTTCCATGAAAAATCATGGTGTTATGATTTTGGGAATCCTTTTCTTTTATTTGAGTTATGTATTATTCATTGCTTTCAGTTTATGGTTATGCAATCAACTTAAATATGTTAAAAAAGCTAAAATATTGATTCATCCCCCCCCCCACCCCCTCTCTGTATTCCTTAATCCAAACAATTGGTATTAGAGATTTGGTCCTTGGAAGAAGTGTAACTGCTTGAGGAAGGTTCTGATGGAAGATCTAACAATTTGTAGTAGTGCTTAGAAGCAGCACTTGGTTGCACTTGAGGATCTTGACAAATCAAATGCTTAAAAATTGGAATTGGAAAAGAAACTTAAGGATGCTGAAATTTTGATTGAGAATCTAAAGGAATAATTAAAAAATTCCATAGATAAGAGGAAAATCCAATAAATGTTAAAATATAACAAAAGACAAAGATAATCTGAAACATGATTGCGAGTTGTAGTAATGAAGATGACTAAGGATATTGAAGCTAAGAAATAGATTGATCAAGACTTGAAGGAAAAGAGAGATGAATATTACAAATGTAATGGTGAAGTTGGATAGTTGTAGATTAATCTTGAGGAATCTAGACATAATGAGTAGGAGCTTGAAAGAGTCAATGAAGTTCTTAGGAATGAACTTGCAACAACAAATAAATTCAAATAAACTTTCAAATCTAGCTTCGTGAAAATTGATGCACAAATTGAAAGAAAAAGACCTAAAGGAGAAAGTAAAGGACTTGGGTTGGAGAAAGGAGAAAGTTATAGATCAGGGGCTAAAATCAATTCATCAGAGAATCAAACTGAATAACCTAACCAGACACCAATAAGACAACCTAATTTCAATGGGAGAAGTTTTAGATCATGTTTTTGAGATGTTTTGTATGAGCGATGATTGGATATGATTGCTATATGTTGTATTTTATTTAGCGACCTATGAGTAGAGATTTGGATATCAGTTGAGAAAATTTATTTGGGACTTGGGTAGATGCAAGAAGTTGAGTCCCACTTTTGGGCAAAAAGTGGAAGCATTTTCCCTATTTTTCAAATTTTCTGTCAATTGATATCAAAATTTGAGGCACTTAGAGATTGAATCTCGAAACAATCCACTAATAGAAAATGTAGTGCTCGGAGTCTAGTTTTCAAGTATATAATTTATTTGAATACACATATCATAGGAAATATATTTTAGTAGGCATATTTAAAAACCCCTTTTTCAAAATGCATATTTCAAGACCATACCCCACATATGTACGACCACCTTATTTTGAAATAAATAAATGTTTTATCTAAATCCTTATGGGGGAAGGTACCTAGCACATCAAAGTTTGGTCAGAATATTTTTTTTTAATTGAATTTGTTTTTTATGATTAATTTTTAATTGACTATAAAGTACATTTTTAAAACCTCTCATGTACGACCACCATAAGATGAAAATTTCACTTTTTTGGATTTTTTTTTTTATTTTGAAGAAAATTCTATGTAGATTGGACTCATATAATTCTTTTTTTTTAAAAACCTAAAATAAAAAAAAGTTATTAAAGTTTAAGTGAACCTTACTATTTTAAGTTTAGGTATCACATTTGATTAATAAATATTTTAAAAATAGTAATATTTATCATATCACTATAACGTTTATATTTTTGAAATCTAGATAGTAAGAGCTCTAATGAGTTTTCATTTTGTCAAAAAATTCAATTAGGAAGACCCAAAAAAAATTACGGCCAGACAAAAATCTCCTATTCAAGTTCCTTAGCCGTTATTTTTGAGGTCCAAGCATAGGCTTGGTCCCACTAAACCTTTCCCAGACCAAAATCCAATGCAAAGGGTGGTCTTGTAAATTCAAATTTTAAAAAATGGGCACACATTTAAAAACATGTACCCGTTTCTTAAATATAATAAATCGACATGTAAAAATAAGTTTCTTAAATATAATTTTAAAAAAAAATTAAAAAATTAAAAAAATGGGCACCTATTTTGAAAAAATGGTCACCCATTTTGAAAAAAAAAAGGCACTCATTTTTTGAATTTTGGTTCGGGTGTCCGAGTCTAAGATGGGTGCCCATTTTTTTCAAAATGAGTGCGCATATCTAGTGGCAATTTTCAACTCAACAAGACTTTCGTCGATTTGGTACCCAACTTCTTGCACTTACTCACTTACATGGAACTATTCAAGCATTGTTAGTGTTATTTCTGAGTTCTCTTTTGGTTGGATTGTTATCCATTGATTTTTGAATGACACTGAGCCTCTGAAGGTTGTATACTTGTTTTGTAATCTAGGCAGTGATCTCTAGGAAGTGTGCCTGAATGCATGTGCATTCCCTTTGGTAATAAATCGCTAACACGGTAACTTATTTATGTAGAAGTGATAATTGTGGGTTCCATCCCCACCATGGTTTTTTTCCCTCAATCAGGTTTCCACGCAAAAATCATGGTGTTATGATTTTGAGAATGATTTTCTTTTATTTGAGTTGTTTATTATTCATTGCTTTCCGTTTATGGTTATGCAATCAATTTAAAAATGTTATAAAAGCTAAAATACTGATTCAGCTCACCAACCCCCTCTCAGTGTTCCTTAATCCTAATAATTGGTATCAAAGATTTGGTACTTGAAAGAATTATAACCACTTGAGGAAGGTCATGATGGAAGATCTAACAATTTGTAGTAGTGTTCAGAAGTAGCTCTTGGTTGCACTTGATGATCTTGAAAAATCAAATGCTTATAAATTGGAATTGGGAAAGAAACTTAAGGATGCTAAAATTTTCACTGATAATTTGAGGGAATAATTTAAAAATCTAGAGATAATAGGAAAGATCGTGTTGATTAATTGAAATGTAAAGATAATTCAAAGGCCATGAAAGATGAATCTTATGAGTGTAGAAAGATCACAAGAGATGGAGATAATATGATACATGAATGGAAGTTGTAGTAATGAATATGACTAAGGAGATTGAAGCTAAGAAAGATATTAATCAAGACTTGAAGGACAAGAGAGATGAAAGTTACATACTTAATGGTGAATTTGGAGAGTTTTAGATTAATCTTGAGGAATCAGGACACAATGAGTAGGAGCTTGAAAGATTCAATGAAGTTCTTAGGAATAAACTTGCAATAACAAATAAATTCAAAGAAACTTTCAAATCTAGCATAGTGAAGCTTGATGTAAAAATTAAAAGAAAATGACCTAAAGGAGAAAATCAAAGACTTGGATTTGAGAAAGGAGAAAGGTCTAGATCAGGGGAGAAAATCAATTCATCAGAGAATCAAACTGAAGAACCTAACCAGACACCAATGAGACAACCTAATTTCAATGGTAGAAGTTTTAGATCAAGTTTTTGAGATGTTTTGTATCAGCGATGATTTGATATGATTGGTATATGTTGTATGTGATTAAGGGATCTATGAGAAGATATTTGGCTATCATTTGAGAAAATCTGTTTGGAACTTACATAGAAAAATTTAAGCATTGTTGATGTTATTTATGAGTTTGGGTTTGGTTGGATTTTATCCATTGATTTTTGAATGACAGTCAGCCTCTAAAGGTTGTATACTTTTTTGGTAATCTAAGCAGTGATCTCTAGGTAGTGTGCCTGAATTTATGTGTATTCCACTTTGGTACTAAACCCCTAACAGGGTAACTTATTTTTGTAGAAGTGATACTTTTGGGTTCCATCCCCACCATGGTTTTCCCTTAACTAGGTTTCCACACAAAAATCATGGTGTTATGATTTTGGAAATCCTTTTCTTTTATTTGAGTTGTTTATTATTCATTCCTTTCATTTTATGGTTAGGAAACCAATTTAAAAATGTTATAAAAGCTAAAATATTGATTCACCCCCCACCCCCTCTCAATGTTCCTTAATCCTAAAAATTAGTATCAAAGATTTGGTCCTTGGAAGAAGTGTAACCACTTGAGGAAGGTACTGATGGTAGATCTAACAATTTGTAGTCATGCTCAGAAGTATCTCTTGGTTGCAGTTGATGATCTTGACAAATCAAATGCTTATAAATCAGAATTGGAAAAGAACCTTAAGGATGCTGAAATTTTCAATGAGAATCTGAAGGAATAATTAAAAGAATTCAGGGATAAGAGGAAAGACCTTGTTGATCAATTGAAGCATAAAGATGATTCAAATGGCATAAAAGATAAATCTAATGAATGTGAAAAGATTGTAAAATATGGAGATAATGTAAAACATGAATGGAATTTGTAGCAATGAAGATAAATAAGGAGATTGGAGCTAAGAAATATATTGATCAAGACTTGAAAGACAAGAGAGATGAATGTTACATACTTAATGGTGAAGTTGGACAATTGTAGATTAATCTTGAGGAATCTAGACACAGCGAGTACAAGATTTAAAGAGTCAATGAAGTTCTTAGGAATGAACTTGCAACAACAAACAAATTCAAAGAAACTTTCAAATCAAGCTTAGTGAAGCTTGATGCACAATTTGAAAGAAAAAGACCGAAAGGGGAAACTCAAGGACTTGGATTTGAGAAAGGAGAAAGTTCTAGATCAGGGGAGAAAATTAATTCATCAGAAAATCAAACTGCAGAAACTAACCAGACACCAATGAGACAACCTAATTTTAATGGCAGAAGATTTAGATCAAAATTTTGAGATGTTTTGTATGAGAAATGATTGGATATGATTGCTATATGTTTTATGTGATTGAGGGATCTATGAGAAGAGACTTGGCTATCAGTTGAGAAAATTTATTTGGGACTTACATGGAACTATTCAAGCTTTGTTGATGTTATTTTAGATTTTTCTTTTGGTTGGATCGTTATCCATTAATTTTTGAATGATAGTGAGCCTCCAAAGGTTGTATACTTTTTTGGTAATCTATGCAGTGATCTCTAGGTAGTGTGCTGAATGCATGTGCATTCTCTATGGTACTAAAACCCTAACAAGGTAACTTATTTATGTTAAGTCTTTGAAATATCACCCTAACTCAGACATTAAGGCATGCTAATATATCATGGTAATAATGGAAACCTTCCTAAGTTGTGGGTGGACTCTGATTGAGAAGGAATCTTTGGATTCTAGACCAGTTTCTATTGGATTTGGAATATCTTCTATGGATGATATTTGTTTAGGGAAAAGCAAAAAGATAACTAAAAATTGAATAAATGAACTAGAAGGTGATACACCAAAATTGGATTCAAACTTATCAGAATTTAAAAATAGCATCCACAAGACATACTACTAAGATCTGCAACAAAATTCACTATTCAACGTATAGGTTGACCTAAAACTCACTATTAGGGTTCGTACCACAAAAATTGATAATCTACCAACAAACATACAGATTATGCAAAAGGTTATACTTGACAACCTAGAATAGGAATTGAGCCAATTCTCTAATCTATGTTGCAAAACAGATTACACTTAAATGCAAAAATGTTAAAAAATGATTGATAACAGAACTCAAAAAAAAATGTGAATAATGGGAACTTGCTTTATTCTCTTCAAAATATGAAATGATACAAAATATGCCAAGGAATATGTTACATTGACTTGGAACACAATCTACATCAAAACTAAACTAATGGCTACAAAATGTATGCAAAAGGTATAAAGAAACAAGTATGTTCACTAATCCACCTTTTTCCTCAATTCTAAACCCCTAAAAATGAGAAAGAAGCTCAGATATATACCCCCTCATGGCTAATTTCGAAAATCCAATCCCCTTGGAAAATTCCTCCAAATCAGCAAGAAACCTTAATTTTAAGGCATAATACATGGCCTAAACGTAGCCCCCAATGTTGGCATTTTTGAATTACATCTTTTACTAAATATAATACCAACATATATAAACCTATATTAAACCTAACAAATCACAACCCACCATATAAAAAAAAAAAAAAAACCTAACCCCATCACATATACCCTAAACATGCCAAAACTGACACATCCTAAGGTCAACATGACCAATATCTATGCAAAGAATCTTCATCTATGTCGTGAAATAGGTGCGTTGTCGTGGAAATTAGGAATATTTGTCTTGTGCTACAATTCTAGTCTGAATTCCAAATTCAATCAAAACTTGTGTTTTTCCTTGGTCTTTGAACTTCATTTGAATTTGGGGAAAAATATAAGGGTATTTGAAACCCTAATCCATAGTGCCACCTTGCTATGAACCTGGCATTGTTTCTGGTCTCTCTACTACTTCTCTGTGCCTGGGTTGTTGATCTGGAAGTCAACACTATGATGTGGGAGTTGTGTTGTCACTGTTTAGGCTCCTCTCTATGATATTTGTGCTAAATAATAGCTTCATCTCTACATTTTTCCTTCCTTTGTGTCTGCAACTATGAGTTGGTCATGGAGCTTGGGCTCCAACTAGAAGTGGGTGTTGTAATGAAATGAAGAGCTCATGCTCTTTGAAGTGGAATTCATCATTGTTTTTGTTGTGAACAAGAGCTCAGGATCTTTACATTTGTTTAGCACTGGAGTTAAGATAGATTGGGCTATATTCTACACCACGAGCTCTACATGATTTGTGTCTTCACATGCCATAATGTATGGAGCTATATGTGCATATCTTAATGGAGCTCAGGCTCAAAACCGCCACTTATCCACTCGTAAACTTATAGATAAGTTACTCTCTACTCTTACTTTGTATTTACACTTTGTCTTTACTTGAACATGATGTTGTATTAGATAGTCTTTGAAACACTCCAGTTGCAGGCTCTAGTTTTAATAGGTCTCCATCTTTTCTTGCCATGATTCTGGGTATCTTACCTTCTGTGGTTATCTTAGCTCACCGTCAAATCACTGTTTAAAACACCCACACAAACTTCTATTGTTGATCAGGAAGTGTGAACCTATAAATGCTGATATATGAAGTTAGTAATGAACATGTCCACCAATGTTTATAATATGTCTTTATTCCTCTTCACTTACATGATTATGTTGTCACTCCACTCTGTGATGTCTACATTTGATCTAGGTTATTTATTATATGCTGTCTATATTTTGTTTTATGTTCATCTCGATAGTGACCATCATGTTTGAATGTCACCACACTTTCAGAGGCCCGACTTGAACTGTTGTTGTCATTATATATAATGTATGAAATTTTTACATTATATGGTCTCTCTTTGCAAAAATAAGTGTATCAAACATTATATGCAATTACCACCTCCAATGAGAATGTTATTCATGGGGTTCAAGCATGGGCTCGTGACACCCATGAATAAAAATATGAAATAGAGATTGATACTTAAGATGCATATCTTTCTTTCATTTGAACAGTTTTATTATATATTTCCATATATGCATATACACTATTCTTCTAACATGCATAATAACAACATCAAACAATAACACTGTTTACTATTTCATCCTGGAATATGGCACTATCATTAATTAATATGTATAACATTTTTATTTACCTTGAAGCCTAAGTAGTGACCTATAACAATGTTCTTGATTCTTTTGTTCTTAAAAAAACATTGTTTACTTAAATTTGTGTATGCATGCATATCTTTGGAAAAAGATATCACTATTGAACATGCATGTTCTCTTCTATTTGAATGAAAAAATACATATTGAACTATTTTATGTTTCCTCTGATTCAAACATAGCAGTGTTCATAAGAACTTTAGGATGAACTATTTGTCTAATGATAACAGTGTTTGAACTCTCGATATGCACTTTTTAGTCTGACAACACTGCAATTTAGTTCTTTTGTGAATGCACATTACTTTATAACAACATTATTGTTATTGCTCCTCTTTCAAATATGCACTGTTATTTGATGTGATCCATATATGCATACTTATTAGATAACATTGATGTACACCTATACTTTGTATATGCATAAATGAAACCTTGATAAACATTAGCATACATCTTTCATGTGCACAATTCATTTGATAACAGTAAATGACCACTCTAGTTAGAATATCACCTTTTGTTAATTTATAATAGTAGTCATCCTTGTTCAAGTAACATTACAAATGACCTTTATTGTGCACTAATGGAACAACAATTTTACCTTATCGTTTGATTGCAAGCAACAATTCATCTTCTTCTCTATACATTCTCAGCTTTTTTGCTCATACATCTCATGTTTCAATTTGTTACATCCTTTCACTACATATTCATCTATCAACAACATTACTTACTTTGCACATTTGTATCAATGGTATTAGACTTTTAAAAGCATGTATGCACCTTGTACCAAATATTATGAACTACATCTCTCCTTCTTTTGCATCTTCTCATTCCTGAACTCATGAACTCTTAGCATTATTTCATATTTTAATAACACATCTTGTGAGGTTTGAGCATGGGCTCGTGACACTTACTATACTTTTCTTTGTTATCTACTATTAATGAATACATAGATCATATTTCTTTCAACATTTGAATACATTTAAGCTTATTCTTTTTGCAAACACCTCCAAATCAATATGTTAGGTTAGTAGACATGATAAACTAATCAATGTTTGTGTGTGAGTGCCATGTGTAATGACATTCATACATGCATGTTGGTTGACTAGTTGTGTTCACTATCTTGACATATTGATTTTCTGAAAAAGGTTTCTCAGCTATAGGAACTAAGTCCCTTTAATTCAGATATCTGGTTTCACAAACAATAACTCTTGTACAATGCATTATGATAACCATAGATAGTAAAAGGTTTCATGGAGTTATGTCCCTTTGATACTATTATTTAGTTGATTTAGATGCATACTTTTCCATTATATTGATGTTATTGGTAGATTTTTAGTTCTGAAAGTCTAATTGTTGTATGCTTTTTTAGGTTGCCACGCATTGCTTAGACCCAATTTGAATCTAACACCTTTTCTTTTCATGATGCAGGGCAGGACCCTAAGACCTAGAATTCAGGATAGATAGGACCAGACTTGGACAAAACACATGAAGACTTGGAAAGAGTTCAGAAAACCAACTCCCATATCACAGAGTCAACTTTTAGAAGGAAATGCATGTACCCTTATTCATGCTTTTATCATGATTTCCTTTCTGCAATTTTCTCTAAGTTCCAATATGAAAGATGAAAAATGGAAAGAACATTTGTTTATTACATTAAGTTTGAATGCACAATGTAATGATCAATTATGAATTTCAAAATTGCAATATGATCAATACTCAGAGTACAATGTAACTGATAATATGAATGCAATAGCAATATATTTCATCTTCATTAGCTGAACAATAATGTTAAAGAAGTGTACCTTTATCCAAATTTTTTTAATTGTTTATGATGATCATCCTACATGTACCAAATTAGGGTAACAATTCTTGTGAATTCTACTGGATGTCTTCTTTCTAGAGATGAACTATAAACATTGTCCATTGGGCAATGGAGTCAAAACTAGAACATACAAATGCAACCTTATTAAAATGAAAATGCACCCTAAACTAAGACTCATGCAACTTAAAACTGACCTTGTTCCTTGAAGGAACTTTAGTGAAAATAAAACCTAAAGACTCCTAGTGCTTGACAACACTTATTGAAATGAAACCTAAGTTAGAAAGCACTAACCCTCAAAGAAAGATGTAAGAAGATCCCATTGAATGGGATAGGAAAGACCTCTGTATCTATGGTCAATAGTTGAAAGGTATTGTTCTCTTTACATTCAGTGATGACAAATGGGCCTGACCAAAAATTGTCAAACTTATCATGCTGCACTGGTCTACTTTTTAGCACATCCCACTTTAGAACTAGGTCACCCTCCTTGAACTATCTAGGTGTATCCTTCTTGTCAAAAGACCTCTTAGTCTTATTTTTCCTTAGTTCAATATTCTTTATGGCTTTGCTCCTTTTCTCCTCTAGCTATAGAAACTTAGCAAACCTTAGCTTAAGACACTCTTCCTCTTCAAAGAACACCATATGATCAGCTTATTATAGGGCTGGAAACTCAGAAGAAATTGGTAACCTTTCTTCCTTACAATAAAACAATACATAGGATGAGCTGCCAATGATCTATTTTGGTGTAATTTTGTCCAGCCATAATGTTGCCTTGAGTTTTGAATGCCAATCCCTCTTGTTCTCTTGTAGAGTCCTTTTGATAATCCTTATGAGGTTCTTGTTAGTAGACTCAACAAGTCCAATACCCTAAGGGTAATAGGTAGATGATGTATTCAGATAGATCCCATTCTTAATAGCCCATTCTGTTATTTTAGAACCAACAAAAGCAAATGCATTATCAAAATTAATTGATTGAGGTACTCAAAACCTGGTTATAATATCTTCATAGAAATTGAGAATAATAGATCCAGTTGATTCCTTCATTGCAATAGCTTCGGTCCATCTTATAAAGTAGTCTATACCAGTTAAGATCCTTTTGTGACCTACACTATAATTAGGGTTAATCAGCCCTATGAAGTCCACTCCCCACTTGATAAATGGTTGTTCAACAATGATAGGCTTTAGTGGCAATGCTGCTAGCCTTTGTTTTCCTGCAAAAAGAGCACATTTTTTACATCTTCTTTCCCAAGAATGGAAATCCTTAAATAGATCAGGCCAATAATAGCTTGCCCTTTATACCTTCTAAGATGTAGTCTTAGGATTGAAATTTCCTCCAAATGATCCATCATGAAATTCAGATAAAATCTTGCTTTGATCAGCAATATCAATATATTTCAGCAACATTCTAGAATAGTCTTTTCTATAAATCATACCATTTATCAATACATAAGGAACAAATTGCAATCTAAAATACCTCCTTTTGGCTTTATTAAAATCAGTTGAACATTGTCCAGTTTGAAGAAATCTGCTCATATCAGCGAGCCAATTTTCTTGTTGGTCATTAAATACAAGATTTTCTTGAAGTAAGACAACCTCATTGCTATTTTCAGCTTCTTCTTAATTTTCTTCCATTTGTGCACACAAACCCTTTCCTATAACCAACTTGCTTACATGAATATGTACATCATATTTCATAACTTTTGTGATCTATCCTACTCTTTTTTCATTTACATCTTTATTCAATAGAAACTCTTTAATGCAAGGATGTGCAACCATTAGATGAACTTTATTTCTAGCTGTATCATCTTAAAATTGAAGAACTTCCATTTTGGTAGGTTTAGAACCCTCATTTAGTACACTTTCATAGTAGATTTGTATTTAGGATGCATTTGCACTTGATTATGCATTTCTAGGTGAAATTAGGGTTAGGATCCTATGGGTCCTCCTTATATTTCTAGGTAGAACCTATGTACTATCTCTCCTAATCTTTATCATACCTCTTCTATGGCCTCTATGCCTCTATCCAGCATTCTGGTGTGTTTTCTCACCTTCCTAGGTCCCCGACTAATTTGGGAATCTTGTTGATTTCTCAAGGAAACCTACGTGAAACCTCAGGTTAGGGTTGAAGTCAATTCTAAACTAGGTTAGAATCAAGGTCAACCTTGACCTGGGTCAAGGTCATGGTTATCCTTGACCTCGATCAAGGTTGAGGTCAACCTTGACCTCTATTAGGTGTTGGTCCCCGCTTTCAGATCCGGAGCTTATTGGGGTTCTAAACTTAAAAATGGGCCCCCCGGTCCGGATGCAAAAGTGTTTTCTCTGATATTCAAATTAATACATCCAATCCTTGGTTTGTGATTGTAATTTTACCATAATTCAAGGCAAAATTTGAATTTGGGACCCTTGCATCGCCCTAGGAGGTCTATATTGAGATCTCTATATAAGAACTCTATTTTGCCTTCATTTGGACATGAAACAAAATCATGAGATGACATGATGGAATTACAATTATGATATGAGGATGATGCAAGAAAGAAAGAGGATGATATAGAAGGAAAAGATATGATGATTCCTTATTACATGCAAGCATTTTTTGGACAAGATATTGTGGATATTCCTTGGAGCAAGAAAGAGTTCTTCCTTCCTTCCTTCTTCTTGGATCCACCATTTTCAACATTCAACCATTCAAAAGATACTATCATGGGGTAGCAATTATGGATTACATGTTTGGTAGGAATACTTTAGCCTTGGGGGCTTGGTATGATTTCTTTCTCATATTCAAATCTATGCATTGCTTTCTCATTTTCAATTCATGTTAAGGTTTTAATCTAGAGGATTAGATCTTGGCATGACACATTTAAAGGTCTTTCTTTAAGAGAAACACACACTCATACATTCTACTATATTTGGCTATTCATGGAGGTGGAAACCACCAAAATGGGGGTTTGACTAAGGAAAAACCCTATATACCCACCCCAAAATCCCTCTTTTTCATATATTTGTAGGTTCTATTTTTGGGAGTTACAGGATTGGAACAATGAGTTGGTGTGAAGATTCTGATTCCCTTTTCAGAAAACTATCTAGGTCCGAAAATAGATTCTCTTTCAAAGATTTTGGAGGTCGATTCTTCCCTAGGCTAAAATCGGAAATTTTGGATCAATAATGACATTTACTTGAGGGTCAAAATCAGAACTATGTCAGACCGAAAAAATATTTATGGGTTTTGTCCGTCTCTGTGTTTCTGTTCCAGATCCAGTCTTAGATTTTTGAGAAACTCAACATAGGCATCATAAAAGGTGTATTTCCATATCTTCTATGATATGAGGTATGTATTTTACTCCATTATTCTTTGCAAGTGTTTTCAAGCTTTACATTCCTTATCATTAAAATTAAATGTAAATGGATGAATATGTCTTAGAGTCTCTTTTATATGCTAATATCTACTCAGAAAACCCTATTTAGAAGACCATCCAAATTTACCCCTTACATTGTGGTGAACCCGACGTGAATCAAACATGCAACATTTTGATATTGACTTGAGGGTCAAAATCAAAACTATGTTGGATCAGAGAAATATTTCAGGGTTTTGTCCATCTCTACATTTCTATTCTAGATTTGGTCTCATATTTTCTAGAAACTCACACAGGAATTAGAAAAAGGGTATTTCCAGATCTGCTATGATATGAGGTAGGTATTTTACTCCATTATTCTTTGCAAGTGTTTTCAAGATTTACATTCCTTATCATAAAAATTAAATGTAAATGGATGAATATGGCTTAGAGTCTCTTTTATATGCAAATCTCTATTGTGCAAACCCTATTTAGTAGACCATCAAAATTTACCCCTTACATTTTGGTGAACCAGCGATAGACAAATCTTTCTTTTTTGTGTTAGATTTACATTTAATATTAGATCTTGCATGGATATAGAAGTAGGTTTTATTTTATATGCTCTTTCATTTATATTTCAAAATATATAAAAATTACAAAAAATTCTTTAAAAACACAAAAATATTTACATGCTTGTAATTTTATTTTTCTGTTCAACATGTATGACTTTTGTTTTGAATACTTTGATGAGGATTTTATTGCAAAAGAGAATAAATACCCTAATTAGGTACATGGAAGTTAGAATGAAAATGGTTTGAATGAGATCTCCATGGATCCTATTCCTATTTCATCCTCCTCCACAACTTCTCCAATTGACCTTTACCATAGGGTGTGTGCATGGTTACCTTCATGTTCCACTATTTACAACATTGATGCACCTAGAATGTTATTCCCTAAACCTTTGATGATGGTAAAAGGATGTCCTCGAATAAATATTAAGGGTAAACCTAAAGATCCTTTGGATTTCTTTGATAACACGGATTTCTTTTCACATGCATATCGCACACGAAATAATCCTCAACCTACTGTTCCAGCTTCTTTACCTCCTTCTCAACCCGTGCTTCCTCAAGAACATAGGTTACCTTCCTCCTTTAAGGAGTATGACTTAGATGAGAAGTTACGTGCTACTCCAGCTAAGATTTCTTAATGGGAATTACTTCAAACTTCTCCTACATATCACAAGGCTTTGCCAAAAGCTTTATCTACTCTTCCTGCTCTACCTCCTAATAAGGAGAATATCAATTCATTTTTGGAGTGCATGCATACTATGCCTTCTGTACCTCGTATTGTGTTTATCGATGATGATTTACCTTCTCTTGAGGTGCATAATCAATGTGATGCTCTTATGGTTGTTGTTTCTATCAATCAAAGTATCATTCATAGAACATTATTTGACAATGGATCTAGGCTTAAAATTTGTACCATGGATATGCATAAGGCAATGAAGGCCGATCTTAAAACCATTCAACAGGATAATATCCCTTTTCATGGATTTGATAAAATCACAAAGAAAACTTTGGGTATTATTACACTACCTATTAAGGTTGGTCTAGTTCTGATCAATACACCTATTCATGTTATGCCTGGACCTCTCAATTATAAACTTTTGTTAGGAAGACCTTGGTTACATAATATCGATGTGATTCCTTCTACTCTTCATCATAAGGTTAGGTTCATTTATAACAATCTAATGTATACAGTACATGTGGATGATGCACCAAATCCTTGCCTAAATGCAAAATATGCTAAGGTTTCTGAACCTATAAAACCAAGTAAGGAACCTGAGCAATCACCTGGAGTTAAACAAGTTGAAGCTCCATCCTCTTCATTAACTGGAGATGATTGGGGAACATTGGATTTTAATCCTTCTTTTATGGAAGAATATAGAGTTTCTAATTTAGAGTTTATGAAAGAGAAAAATGGGTTTGAAATTTTTTTTTTTATTCCTTCTCCACTTTCTAAGGAATTAAAAAGTAACTTTGTTGCTGCTTCACTTGAAGAAACAATTGAGACAATAAAACCAAATTTCTATGACATTGTGACATATGTTGCTCCTTTAACTATACCTATATGGCCCATAGATATGGTTCCAGTAGTCATTTATTCAGGAATTCAGGATTCAATGGGAAAGGATGTGGTAAATATGAACAAAGTATACAAGTGCCCTTGGACAATGAATTTTATGATTATACTTATGGGTTAGGATTCAATCCTTATAAACAACCATCAGATTTTCCTCTTAATGTCAATCATATCTATGGTGGACATTTGAAGTTGATTAATCCACTTCTCCTTGACATGGATCAAAAACCTAGTTTTTATATTTTTCCTGAGGATGAAGCCTTAGCCAATTTTTTAGGGGCTTATCAAGATCTACCTACATTTCATCATAAAAGAAGAAAGCCTTATTGTTTGAATAATGAATCCTATTTTGGAGAACATGATGAAAAGGATATTTCTCCTTTGCCAAAGGATTCTCCCATGCAAATTAATTTATTAATAACTGAGACTATTGAAGTTCAGGTAGATGTGAATGACTCTAAAAAAACAATCAAAATTGGGAAATGTTTGAATCAAGATGAACATGATTTGTTGGTTTCCCACTTACTTGAATATAAGGATATATTTCTATATGCCAGGTATAGATCCTAAGATTTCTACTCACAATATTGTTCTCAAACCTAATGCTAAACCTATGAAACAGAAAATTTTAAAGATGAATCCAAGCATTGCCTTATTAGTTAAAGCTAAAATTGACAAATTATTAGGTGCTGGGTTCATCCGCTCTATTGATTACTCTAAATGGATTTCCAATATTGTGTTTGTTTCTAAAGGAGAAAATAATATAAGGATGTGCACTAATTTTTTAGATTTAAATAAGGCATCCTAAAAACATGATTTCACGTTACCTAATATTGATATGATTGTGGATTTGATAGTGGGTCACGCTTTATTATCTTTTGTGGATGGTTTTTTGGGTCATAATGAAATATTTATTCCTATTGAAGATCAACTTAAGACCGCATTTATAAGACCTTGGGGAAAATTTTGTTGGGCCATGATGCCCTTTGGATTAAGAAATGCGGGAGAAACTTATCAACACGCTATGGCTTTGATTTTTCATGATTAAATTCATAAGATTTTGGAAGATTATGTTGATGATATCTTGGAAAAATATATACAAAAAGATGATCATGTGTTTATTTTATGGAAAATATTTGAAAGAAATAGGAGTTATAATATGATATTGAATCCTAAAAAATGTGCCTTTGGAGTTGATTCTGGTAAATTATTAGGATTTATAATTTGTAAGTGATGCATAGAGGTTGATACTGAAAATATTGATGCTATTGTTAACATGCCTCCTCCTAATAATATTTCTCAATTATGCAATTTATAGGGAAAAATTCAAGCTATTCATCACTTAGTTTCTAACTTAGCTGATAGAACTATTCCTTTCACTTCCTTTCTTAGTAAAGATACCACTTTTTCTTGGAAAAAGGAATGTAAAAATTCCTTTGAGAAATTTAAGGAGTATCTTGCTAATCTTCATATTTTGCAACCTGCTCAATTTAATAAACCTTTTTATCTATATACATCAGCTACTTCCAATGTTGTGAGTGTGTTGTTGGCTCAACATGATAGCCAAGGTAAGGAAAGACCAGTGCACTACATTAGTTAGACCTTACTTGATTAAAAAACAAGATATACCAGTTTGGATAGAAAATTATTGGATTTAGTTTATGCTTGTCAAAAACTCAGGCATTACCTGTTGAATGTTGAGGTCAATGTGATTGTTAAATTTGATCCTCTAAAACACCTTTTCTCAAAGACTGATCTCTCTGGCTGTTTGGAAAAATGGGTGATGTTACTTACGAAATTTGATCTTAATTTCATTCTTCAAAATTCAATTAAAGGATAGGATTTAACTGATTATTTAACTGAAGCTCCTTGTCTTCATTCTGATCCAAGGATTACCTTAATCGATTTCCCAGATGAGAGTATTCTAGCTATTAAGCAAGACGATGTTTGGGAATTATATTTTGATGGTTCTAGATTTAAGACATGTTTTGGTGTAGGCTTTATCTTTGTCCCTCCTACAAAGAAAATGATCCCTATGTCGTATAAATTGACCTTTCCTTGTACTAACAAGATTGCGTAGTATGAAGCTCTTATAACTAGCTTATGACAATTTTCATTCTTTCAAATTAAAAACTTGTAAATATACGGGGATTCACAATTGATTGTTGAACAAATCAAAGGAGGTTATCAGAATAAGAATGATAAAATGATGCAATATAGAGATTTGGCTCTTGATATTCTTTCACAATTTTCTTCTTATATGATTCAGACTTTACCTAGGAAAGATAATCGACATGCAGATGCCATGCCAAGAATAGCTTCTTTGGTTTGTCTTGAGAATAATTCCAAAGAATTTCACTTTACTATACACACTCTTAAACACCCAGCAATTTCTAATAAGGTTACTGTTGATTGTTTTAACTTGCATCTGGATGAATGGTATTCGCATATCTTTCATTTTTTGAAAGATAATACCTTTCCAGAATCGGAAAAAAGGAACATACGTAATTGTATTAGGAAGCTTGCAGCACATTATATAATTTTAGGAGATACACTTTACAAATGTTATTATAATGGTTTTCTATTAAGATGTCTTGGTAGAACCGAAATTCTGATAACTTTAGCAGAAGCTCATTTTGGTTCTTGTTGGGGACATTTTGGTGGGAAGTCCTTAGTTAATAAACTTCTTAGAATGGGATACTATTGGAAAACAATGGAACAAGATTATTTTATGTTTGTTAAGAAGTGACCTCAGTGTCAGCAACATGGTAATTTAATTCATGCTCCTGCTCATGAGCTTCATAATCAAGTTTCTCCATGGTCTTTTAGTATTTTGGGTTTTGATCTTATTGGGAAAATCTCACCAGCTTCTTCTCAAGGACATAAATACATCCTGATAGCTACAGATTACTTTACAAAGTGGGTATAAGTTATTCCTCTCCATTTTACTACTACAAATATTATTTGTGATTTTATCCTTAATCATATTATAGCACGATTTGGTATTCCTTCAACAATAGTTTCAGATAATGACACTTCTTTCAAGAATAAAGAAGTCATGAAATTCTTGGATAAATATCATATTCAACATAGATTTTCTACTCCCTAATACCCTTCATCTAATGGTCAAGATTAAGCATCGAATAAAGTTATTTAACAAATCTTAAGGAAAACTATAAATAAGCATGCAAAAGATTGGCATACCCAGCTTACCTATGCTTTATGGGCTTATAGGACTAGTGTCCATACTTCCACGGGTACTTCTCAATATAATCTTATTTATGCAACTGATGCTATTATGCCCATGGAATTAGAAATACCTTATTTGCGTATTTCATTTCATGGGATAATTGACAAGGATACTTTTTGGGAATAACAATTACAGGAATTAGACATATTAGATGAACAATGGATAAATTATTTGGAACATATAAACGCTTATCATAAATCACTTCAGAAATAGTATAATCATAAGGTGATTAAACGATCATTCTCAGTAGATGATTTAGTCTTGTATTAGAATCAAAGAAATGTGAATGCTTTACTTGGTGAAAAGGGGAAGTTTAGCCCTAATTGTCTTGGACCTTTTGTGGTAATTGAGGACTTTACTTCAGGTGCTTATTTTTGGTTGTATTTCCTATTTTTACTGCTTCACCTTGTTCCTTGTCTTGCCCTCTGAAAATTTTCAGGGTTTTTCATGTCTGAACCTTGCTAAAATTGCTAAAACCCTGAAAACCTTAATTATCTTAATGTTAAACGATGCATTAAAACCCTTGGTCATGTCTTATGTTTCATCGTTACCTTTTTCAAATCACTTAAGACATGTGCTTTAAGTTAAGTCGCTTCATCGCGTTGCCCAGGAGGGATATTCCATATGCTTTCCCGACTTTGCTTTTCCTTTATGTCGCGTAGTCTCGTTAAGAAATAGAATATTCCTTCAGCTTCTCAAGACTTAGTGATATCTTATTAGTCGGGTAGTTGCATGATCTTCATGTCATAAGCTTTAAAGAATGGGACCCACTGCTCAGTCGGGTGATCGCAAGAAAAGTCAAAAAGTCAAAGCAATGTTCTCAGACTTCGCGATTACTTCATGTCGTGTGGTAGCTAGATCAGGCCATAGCAAACAGTTAAGTTTTTCTTCAGTCGCGTGGTCTCGAGATCAAATGGCTGTTAAGAGATAACAGTCCCGATTCCGCGACTAACTGTTTGATGTTAGCAGTTTCCCTCAGTCGGGAAGTTGCCAGAACAGGGCAATGACTCAGCTCTTCAGTATGCATTAAGTGGACAAAAGAATAGATGACATCTGTCATGATGTAAGTGGGTTGTTGGGAGGTCGCCAGAAGAAAAAAATGGACTGAGCGATTAAGAGACTAAGGTATGTTACCTTCGGTCATGAAGTCTCTGAAAGTTTTAAGGGCATGAAGAAATATAAAGTGATTATGCACCGGCTGTTGGATGGAGAAATGAAAGGATCTGACGGTGGTCGTGATGTCTGGAGATAAAAGTGCCCCAGGGAAAAGGTCCTTCCAAATTGGTGATTAAGGTATGTCACAAAGTCGCTTTGAATAGAGAAATGACATGTGCTATAAGTGAGGTAAAGTTAAAATTATCTCCCGACTATGCGACGAGCTGGAGGTAAAAGGTAAATCGTGCACTTGTGAGCTGTTTATGCTGAGCTGAGTTTTGTGTGCGACTCGGTGAATATAATGACTTGAAGATGTAACTTGCGCAGTCGTGATGTCTGGTGAAAGGCGAGCTGTGGCTCTGCGACCTAGCGACAAAGGAATTAATCAAAGGCTTCGCAAAGTCGCAAGAAAATCATGATAAGAGAAAATTAGCTCGCGATCAGGAGACCGAGTTGAGATTAGACATAATCGCTCATTCGCGCAAAATATGAATATGGAATGCTAAGTGCTGCGACTGAGCAACCAAGGTGATAACTGTGAAAGGTTAAAAACAATGGCTTGTCGCCAAGTCTAGAGAAGAAAGATGAGTTAAAGATAACTCCATGCGACTTAGAATTCCACTTATGTCACTTGATCGCCAGATGGACTTGGATCAGCCAAAGTAAAGAAAGTGCATTGTCGCCAAGTCTGGAGATCAAACCATGGTTAAGGAAAAGTGCTCGTGACAAAGAGACTTAATACAGTCGCGAGGTCGCCAGATCACAAGATCTAAAATGCGGCGGCAAGTGGATGACATGACAAAACGGATCTCTCGGCAACCAATCAGAGGATAGAATTTTGATTACTATGCACAAAAGGTAGCTGAGATGTATGACAGAGAATGAATCAGAAGATGACATGTCAGTTGTCTTAAGTGGTTTATGATTGCGCCAAGGATTCATATTTAAAATTTTGATCTCCTGTCAACTTCATGCAACTACGGCTAGGTTTTTCAAAAGTTCACGGCATGGAAACTTAATGGCAGAACTGACATTTCCAAATTATGAGCTATGTACTCTAAATCATATGGCTATAAACAGATGATAGTGCATTCATTCTTGTTCACCGAGTTTTCAGATTTCAGAGCTAGGTTGCTTATTTTTCAGTGAAAGGTGATATTTTGAGCAGTTGCAGTGTATCCAAAATGATCAGAAATTTCTAAAGTTGCAGAGAATTGTGCTCAGGACAGATAGCTGATATTGAAGATTAGATTTGTTTCAATATCATTTCAAGCAAGGAATTTCAAGCTGTTACCAAGATGAGTAGAGCTGTGAGCGTTGCTTCAACCAGTGGAGGCAGTGGAGAAGAACAAAAAGGAAAACCTAGCTACTCTGATGAATTTCTCCAGTTGTTGCCAGGTTCAACAAAAAATAGGAAGATTGATGCAGGTGTGTTCAAAGATGACTTCATGGACATCAGAGATGCTACAACCCCGGGCACAACAGGTTACTCTCTTTTTTCATACTTTTATAAAAATTATGATAAGCCTATCCCTATTTCAAACCCTTGGATATCTGGTCTGGGTAGGTTATTAGTGCCTGATGTGTTTCTAGATGTTGAC
>MU223388.1:11631-27339 GCA_018584345.1 Thuja plicata
TTTGACATCAAAATATTAGGTGGGTTTTGCTCTGATTGAGCAAAATTGAAACTTTAAATTAATATTTCAAATGAGATTCGATCTTCGTGAAATTTAAAATGGAAGAATTTGACATTAAAATATTAGGCGGGTTTTCCTCTGATTGTGTAAAACTGAAACTTTAAATTAATATTTGAAACTTTAAATTAATATTTTGATGTCAAATGCTTCCAATTTAAAATAGAGGCATTTGACATCATAATATTAGGTGGGTTTTCCTCTGATTAAGCAAAATTGAAAGTTTAAATTAATATTTCAAACGAGCTGCGATGTTCATGAAATTTAAAATGGAAGCATTTGACATCAAAATATTAGGTGGGTTTACCACTGATTGTGCAAAACTGAAACTTTTTTGTGACACGTTTTACGTCCGGAAGAAAAATTGAATGTTTAAATTAATATTTCAAATGAGCTCTGATCTTCATGAAATTTAATATGCAAGAATTTGAGATAAAAATATTAGGTGGGTTCTCCTCTAATTGTGTGATGTAGCCCAAAACCTTCAGAAACACAATTCACAAAAAAGACAACACAATGCCATAATGATAGAATTCCAAATTCTCATTAACTACATCCAACTAGTCTCCTCTACAATGAAAGAAAACTCCTACTTATTACAATTTTGAAAATTACCATATTTGGCAAATTTTCAACAAGAATAGTTTTTTTTCTATTTTTCGTAACTTTTAAAACTCATCCTAAGAATCTTGATTTCTCCCTAGAAAATCTATCAACTAAGGCAAGATGAATTACCAACTAATCCACAAAATCAGAAACACGATTTTGGATTGATTACAAAAAACAAAACTCAAAAAACTATAAAGAAAAGAAAAAAGCTAAGTTTGAAGGTCAAAATGAAACTTCAGGCTCCCGAAAAGATGTCGAAACGATCGCAAATAGAATTGGCTCGGTTGGGTCTACCATTAAATCTTGCTCATGAATCTGCCCATAAAATTTCAGCCAAAACCCACATCTGAGTTAAAAGTTATGACCTCCGGCAGTTACTGGATCATTGAGAGAATTGAAACATTAAATTAATATTTCAAATGAGCTCCGATCTTCATGAAATTTAAATTACAAGCATTTGACATCAAAATATTAGGTGGGTTTTCCACTAATTGTGTAAAATTAAAACTCGGACTTAATATTTTAAACGAGCTAGGATCTCTGTGAAATTTAAAATAAAAGCACTTGACATCAAAATATTAGGTGGGTTTTCCTCTGATTGAGCAAAATTGAAACTTTAAATTAATATTTCAAACGAGATCCAATCTTCGTGAAATTTAAAATGGAAGCGTTTGACATTAAAATTTTAGGTGGGTTTTCCTCTGATTATGTAAAACTGAATATTTAAATTAATATTTGAAACTTTAAATTAATATTTTGATGTTTGATCCTTCCAATTTAAAATAGAATCATTTGACATCAAATTATTAGGTGGGTTTTCCTCTGATTGAGAAAAATTGAAAGTTTAAATTAATATTTCAAATGAGCTCTGATGTTCGTGAAACTTAAAATGGAAGCATTTGACAACAAAATATTAGGTGGGTTTACCTCTGATTGTGCAAAATTGAAACTTTTTTGACACGTTTTACGTCTGGGAGCAAAATTGAATGTTTAAATTAATATTTCAAATGAGCTCCGACCTTCGTGAAATTTGAAATGGAAGCATTTGACATCAAAATATTAGCTGCGCTCTCCTTTCATTGAAAAAACTGAAACATTAAATTAATATTTCAAACAAGCTCCGATCTTCGTGTAATTTAAATTGGAAGCATTTGACATCAAAATATTAGGTGGTTTTCCACTGATTGTGTAAAATTGAAACTTGAAAATAACATTTCAAACGAGCTCGGATCTCCATGAAATTTAAAATAGAAGCATTTGACATTAAAATATTAGGTGGGTTTTGCTCTGATTGAGCGAAATTGAAACTTTAAATTAATATTTCAAACGAGATCCGATCTTCGTGAAATTTAAAATGGAAGCATTTGACATTAAAATATTAGGTGGGTTTTCCTCTTACTCTAAAAAACTAAAAATTTAAATAAATACTTGAAACTTTAAGTTAATATTTTGGTGTTAGATGCTTCTAATTTAAAATAGAAGCAATTGACATCAAAATATTAGGTGGGTTTTCCTCTGATTGAGCAAAATTAAAAGTTTAAATTAATATTTCATATGAGCTCCGATGCTCGTGAAATTTAAAATGGAAGCATTTGACATCAAAATATTAGGTGGGTTTACCTCTTATTGTGCAAAATTGAAACTTTTTTTGACACGTTTTATGCTCGGGAGCAAAATTGAATCTTTAAATTAATATTTCAAATGAGCTCTGATCTTCATGAAATTTAAAAAGGAAGCATTTGACATTAAAATATTAGGTGGGTTATCCTCTGATTAAGAAAATTGAAACTTTAAATTAATATTTCAAACGAGCTCCGATCTTTGTGAAATTTAAATTGGAAGCATTTGACATCAAAATATTAGGTGGGTTTTCCACTGATTGTGTAAAATTGAAACTTGAAATTAATATTTCAATCGAGCTCAGATCTCAATTAAATTTAAAGTAGAAGCATTCAACATCAAAATATTAGGTGGGTTTTGCTCTGATTGAGCAAAATTGAAACTTTAAATTAATATCTCAAACAAGATACGATCTTTTTGAAATTTAAAATGGAAGCATTTGGCATTAAAATATTAGGTGGGTTTTCCTCTGATTGTGTAAACCTAAAACTTTAAATTAATATTTGAAACTTTAAATTAATATTTTGATGTCAAATGCTTCCAATTTAAAATAGAAGCATTTGGCATCATAACATTAGGTGGGTTTTCCTCTGATTAAGCAAAATTGAAAGTTTAAATTAATATTTCAAACGAGTTGTGATGTTCATGAAATTTAAAATGGAAGCATTTGACATCAAAATATTAGGTGGGTTCACCTCTGATTGTACAAAATTGAAACTTTTTTGTCACACATTTTACATCCAGGAGCAAAATTAAATGTTTAAATTAATATTTCAAATGAGCTCCGATCGTCATGAAATTTAAAATGGAAGCATTTGGCATCAAAATATTAGGTGGGTTCTCCTCTAATTGAGAAAATTAAAACTTTAAATTAATATTTCGAACGAGCTCGGATATTCTTGAAATTTAAATTGGAAGCATTTGACATCAAAATATTAGGTGGGTTTTCCACTGATTGTGTAAAATTGAAACTTGAAATTAGTATTTCAAACAGTTCGGATCTCCGTGAAATTTAAAATAGAAGCATTTGACATCAAAATACTAGGTGGGTTTTGCTCTGTTTGAGCAAAATTAAAACTTTAAATTAATATTTCAAACGAGATCCGATCTTCGTGAAATTTAAAATGGAAGCATTTGACATCAAAAATATTAGGTGGGTTTTTTCTTCTGATTGTGTAAAACTAAAACTTTAAATTAATATTTGAAACTTTAAATTAATATTTTTATGTCAAATGCTTCCAATTTAAAATAGAAGTATTTGACATCATAATATTAGGTGGGTTTTCCTCTAATTGAGCAAAATTGAAAGTTTAAATTAATATTTCAAACAAGCTCTGATGTTCGTGAAATTTAAAATGGATGCATTTGACATCAAAATATATGGTGGGTTTACCTCTGATTGTGCAAATTTGAAACTTTTTTGTGACACGTTTTACGTCCAGGAGCAAAATTGAATGTTTAAATTAATATTTCAAATGAACTCCGATCTTCATGAAATTTAAAATGGAAGCATTTAACATCAAAATATTAGGTGGGTTCTCCTCTGATTGAGTGATGTAGACCAAAACCTTCAAAAACACAATTCACCAAAAAAGACAACACAATGACAGAATGATAGAATTTTTAATTCTCATTAACTACGTCCAACTACTCTACTCTACAATGAAAGAAAACTCCTACTTATTACAATTTCAAAAATTAGCATATTTGGAAAAATTTTGGGAAAAATAGGTTTTTTTCCATTTTTGTTAACTTTTAAAACTCATCCTAAGAATCTCAATTTTTCCCTAGAAAATCTATCAACTAAGGCAAGATAAATTGCCAACTAATCCACGAAATCAGAAACACGATTTTGGATTTATTACAAAAAACAAAACTCAAAAAACTGTAAAGAAAAAAAAAAGCTAATTTTGAAGGTCAAGATGAAACTTCAGGCTCCCGAAAGAATGTTGAAACGACCGCCAACGGAGCTAGCTCGGATGGGTCTACCATTAAATCGAGTTCATGAATCCGCCTATAAAATTTCAGTCAAAACCCACATCTAAGAAAAAAGTTATGACCTCCAGAAGTTGTTGCATCATTGAGAGAATTGAAACTTTAAATTAATATTTCAAACGAGCTCCGATCTTCGTGAAGTTAAAATTGGAAGAGTTTGACATCAAAATATTAGGTGGGTTTTCCACTAATTGTGTAAAATTGAAACTCGGAATTAATATTTCAAACAAGCTCAGATCTTTGTCAAATTTAAAATAGAAGCACTTGACATCAAAATATTAGGTGGGCTTTCCTCTGATTGAGCAAAATTGAAACTTTAAATTAATATTTCAAATGAGATCCGATCTTCGTGAAATTTAAAATGGAAGCATTTGACATTAAAATATTAGGTGGGTTTTCCTCTGGTTGTGTAAAACTAAAACTTTAAATTAATATTTGAAACTTTAAATTAATATTTTGATGTCAGATCCTTCCAATTTAAAATAGAAGCATTTGACATCAAAATATTAGGTGGGTTTTCCTTTGATTCAGCAAAATTGAAAGTTTAAATTAATATTTCAAACGAGCTCCAATGTTCGTAAAACTTAAAATGGAAGCATTTGACATCAAAATATTAGATGGGTTTACCTCTGATTGTGTAAAATTGAAACTTTTTTGTGACACGTTTTACGTCCTGGAGCAAAATTGAATGTTTAAATTAATATTTCAAATGAGCTCCGATCTTCGTGAAATTTAAAATGGAAGCATTTTACATGAAAATATTAGCTGGGTTCTCCTCTGATTGAGAAAATTGAAACATTAAATTAATATTTCAAATGAGCTCCGATTTTCATGAAATTTAAATTGGAAGCATTTGACATCAAAATATTAGGTGGGTTTTCCAATGATTGTGTAAAATTGAAACTTGAAATTAATATTTCAAATGAGCTCGGATCTCCATGAAATTTAAAATGGAAGCATTTGACATAAATATTAGGTGGGTTTTCCTCTTACTCTATAAAACTGAAACGTTAAATTAATATCTGAAACTTTAAGTTAATATTTTGATGTCAGATGCTTCTAATTTAAAATAGAAGCATTTGACATCAAAATATTAGGTGGGTTTTCCTCTGATTGAGCAAAATTGAAAGTTTAAATTAATATTTAAAATGAGCTCTGATGCTTTTGAAATTTAAAATGGAAGCATTTGACATCAAAATATTAGGTGGGTTTACCTCTGATTGTGCAAAATTAAAACTTTTTTTTGACACGTTTTATGTCCGGGAGAAAAATTGAATGTTTAAATTAATATTTCAAATGAGCTCCGATCTTCATGAAATTTAAAATGGAAGCATTTGACATCAAAGTATTGCAGGTTTGATAGTGAGGTTAAATTTGACGGCCATGAAACCATCATACAACTTGCTCTTTTTTCATAATGAGCAGCCTGCAGTTTTTTCACTCTGTCTGGAGCAAACGGAGGCCGATTTTTTACTCCTTTATATCATCAAAAAGCTCTTTCTGAGACGGATGCTTTTATGGAGGTTAAATTTTCTGATTTTTCCATTTTGCAGCCTTTATTTTTAGTCAAAATCAGCAATGTATTTTTCACTCTAGGAGTTATATCTTTCTCCTCCAGACTCTATTTTTTGACTTCCACATGGTGTTGAAAAGTTGGTTCTGTTACCCTTCTTAGTGTATGGGTCTCACACCCAGAATTTGCTCTAGGTATTCAGTTTTTTGCATTTTTGCAATCTGGTGGATATCTTGGATGTTTCAGGTCCTGGGATCATTTTGTGTGCATGGGATGACTCTTTGAGAGCAATTACATATGCATTCCATTTTTATTGAATCAATTGAGGATGTTTCCTCCTTCACAGATCTGTTGTTTTTGGCCTCCACAGCTTTTGCTTCTCTCTTTCTGTGACAGGTGTTTGCATGCAGGTGATTCTTGGGAGCTGTAGGGTTGATAGTTTTTCATCAACTCCAATATGGTATCAGAGTTCCGCTCTTTCATGCCCCTGTTATCTTCATGAGAGATTTGGTCTTGTGTTTTAAATCTGTATTTTTGAAGAGGTTTTTATCTTAGATTTTGGTGGATTTTGGGAGGATTTTTTTGGAGCACTTTGGGCAAAAACTGACATCTGGGTTGTGTTCAGAAGGCCCAAGAAAGCCAATTTTTATATAAGGCATGTTCTATTTGGACATAATTGAAATTTGGGCAATATCTTTTGCATGCACGACACTTGGCATGCTTTATGAGGCAAAAGTCTACCTCGATTTCATTGCCACCTCTGTTTCTATGCCACATCAATTAGCATGCTACCTTGATTTGTGTACTATCTCAATTTGTGTGACACCTTAATTTGCATGCCTTAGTTTCTGTGTCGTCGATTTATTTTTGGAGTAGTTTGGGCAAAAACTGACATCTGGGTTGTGTCCGGAAGGCTCAAGAAACTTAATTTTCATATAAGCCACGTCCTATTTGGACACAGTTGAAATTTGGGCACTATCTTTTGCGTGCATGACCCTTAGCACGCTTTACGAGGCAAAAGTCTATCTCAATTTCTATGCCACCTTAATTTTCATGCCACATCAATTTTCATACCACCTTGATTTGTGTACTACCTCAATTTGCGTGACACCTCAATTTGTGTGCCTATTTGGTTTTCATGCCGCTGATATCAATAGTTGCAGGTTTGGTAGTGAGGTTAAATTTGACAGCCAGGAAACTGTCATACAACTTGCTTTTTTTCATAATGAGCAGCCTGCGGTTTGTTTTCTCTATCTGGAACAAACGAATGTCAATTTTTGACTTCTTTTGCATGCACGACACTTGGCATGCTTTACAAGGCAAAAGTCTATCACGATTTTTGTGTTGACTCAATTTTTGTGCCACCTTGATTTGTGCAATGCATTGATTTGTGTGCCACCTTGATTTGTGTGTCTCCTCGATGTGTGTGCCTCCTCAATTTATGTGCCACCTCAGTTTTCATGTCGCTGATGTCAGCAGTTGCAGGTTTGACAGTGAGGTTAAATTTGACGACAATGAAATCGTCACACAACTTGGCTTGGAGAGGTTTTTAGGTCAAATTTTCATGGATTTTGGGAGGATTTATTTTTTGGAGCACTTTGGGCAAAAACTGACATCTGGGTTGTGTCCAGAAGGCCCAAGAAACCTAATTTTCATATAAGAAATGTCCTATTTTGACACAATTGATATTTGGGCACTATCTTTTGCATTAACGGTCCTTGGCATGCTTTACGAGGCAAAATCTTACCTCAGTTTCAGGGCTGCCTCAATTTCCATGCCACCTCGAATTGTGTGACACCTCAAATTACATGCAATCTGGTGGATATCTTAGATGTTTCAGGTCTTATGATCATTTTTGTGTATGGGATGACTCCTTCAGAGTAGTAACATATGCATGCCATGTTGATTTGCATGCTACCTCGATTTGCATACTACATCAATTTGCGTGACACCTCGATTTGCATGAAACCTCAATTTGCGTACCTCCTTGGTTTCTGTGTCGCTAATTTTTTTAGAGCACTTTGGGAAAAAACTAGCATCTGGGTTATGTCTGGAAGGCCCAAGAAACCTAATTTTCATATAAGGCATGTCCTATTTGGACACAGTTGAAATTTGGGCACTATCTTTTGCATGCATGACCCTTGGCACACTTTACAAGGCAAAAGTCTATCTCAATTTTTGTCCCCTCAATTTTTGTGCCACATCCATTTGCATGCCACCACGATTTGTGTATTGCCTCAATTTGCATGACACCTCGATTTATGTGCATCCTTGGTTTTCATGCCACTGATGTAAACAGTTGCAGGTTTGACAATGAGGTTAAATTTGACGGCCATGAAACCGTCATACAACTTGTTTTTTTCATGATGAGCAGCCTGCAATTTTTTTCTTTATATGGAGCAAATGGATGTCGATTTTTGTATTCTTTTGCATGCACGACCCTTGGCATGCTTTACGAGGCAAAAGTCTCTCATGATTTCTGTGTCACCTTGATTTATGTGCCACCTCAATTTGTGCCCTGAATGGATTTATATGCCTCCTTGATTTATGTACCTCCTTAATTTGTGTGCCCCCTTGATTTCTGTGCCACTGATGTTAGTAGTTTTAGGTTTAACAGTGAGGTTAAATTTGATGGCAATGAAACCGTCGTACAACTTGGCTTGTAGAGTTTTTTGTCTCGAATTTTCATGGATTTTACGAGGATTTATTTTTTGGAGCACTTTGGGCAAAAACTGAGATCTGGGTTGTGTCCGGAAGGCCCAAGAAATCCAATTTTCATATAAGACACATCCTATTTGGACATAGTTGAAATTGTGGCACTATCTTTTGCATGCACGGCCAATTTTAAGGCCGCCTCAGTTTTTGTGCCACCTCGAATTGTATGTCGCCTCAAATTGCATGCAATCTGGTGGATATCTTGGATGTTTCATGCCCCTGTTCTCTTCATGAGATATTTTGCCTTATTTTTTAAATCTATGTTTTTGGAGAGGTTTTTGTCTTAGATTTTCGTGGATTTGGGGAGGATTTATTTTTTGGAGCACTTTGGGCAAAAACTGACATATGAATTGTGTCTAAAAGGCCCAAGAAAGCCAATTTTCATATATGGCACGTCCTATTTGGACACAGTTGAAATTTGGGGACTATCTTTTGCATGCACGGCCCTTAGCATGGTTTACGAGACAAAAAGTCTACCTTGATTTCTGTGCCACCTCAGTTTCTATGCCACATCATTTTGCATGCCACCTCAATTTATGTACTACCTTGATTTGTGTGCCACCTCAATTTGTGTGACACCTCGATTTATGTGCCTCCTTGGTTTCTGTGCCGCTGATTTAATTTTGGGGCACTTTGGGCAAAAACTGACATCTAGGTTGTGTCCGGAAGGCCCAAGAAACCCAATTTTCATATAAGGCATGTCCTATTTGGACACAGTTGAAATTTGAGCACTATCTTTTGCATGCACGACCCTTGGCACTCTTCACGAGGCAAAATTCTACCTCGATTTCTCTGCCACCTTGCTTTCCGTGCAACCTTGATTTGCATGCCACCTTGATTTGCATACTGCCTTGATTTTTGTGACACCTCGATTTCCATGCTGCTGATGTCAACAGTTGCAGGTTTGATAGTGAGGTTAAATTTGACGACCATGAAACCTTCATACAACTTTTTTTTTTTTCATAATGAGCAGCCTGCGGTTTTTTCGCTCTGTCTGGAGAAAATGGAGGTCGATTTTCAACTTCTTTATATCGTCGGATAGCTCTTTCTGAGACAGATGCTATTACAGAGGTTAAATTTTTTTATTTTTCCATTTGCACCCTTTATTTTTAGTCAAAGTCAGCAATTTATTTTTCACTCTGGGAGTTATATCTTGCTCCTCCAGACTCTATTTTTTGACTTCCACATGGTGTTGAAAAGTTGGTTCCGTTATCCTTCTTAGTGTATGGGTCTCACACCCAGAATTTGCACCAGATATTTTTTATTCAATTTTTTGCATTTTTGCAATCTGGTGGATATCTTGGATGTTTCAGGTCCTGGGATCATTTTCTATGCATGGGATGACTCCTTGAGAGCAGTTACATATGCATTCCATTTTTATTGAATCAATTGAGGATGTTTCCTCCTTCACAGATTTGTTATTTTTGGCCTCCACAACTTTTGCTTCTCTCTTTCTGTCACAGGTGTTTGCATGCAGGTGATTCTTGGGAGCTGCAGGGTTGATAGTTTTTCATCAACTCCAATATGGTATCAGAGCTCCGCTCTTTCATGCCCCTGCTATCTTCATGAGAGATTTGGCCTTGTGTTTTAAATCTATGTTTTTGAAGAGGTTTTTATCTTAGATTTTGGTGGATTTTGGGAGGATTTATGTTTTCAATCACTTTGGGCAAAAACTGACATCTGGGTTGTGTTCAGAAGGCCCAAGAAAGCCAATTTTCATATAAGACACATCCTATTTGGACACAGTTGAAATTTGGGCACTATCTTTTGCATGCACAACACTTGACATGCTTTACGGGGCAAAACTCTACCTCAATTTCAGTGTCGCCTCAGTTTCTATGCCACATCGATTAGCATGCTACCTTGATTTGCGTACTGCCTCGATTTATGTGACACCTCAATTTGCATGCCTTAGTTTTTGTGTCGCCAATTTATTTTTGGTAGTTTTTGTGTCGCCAATTTATTTTTGGAGCACTTTGGGCAAAAAATAACATCAGGGTTGTGTCCGGAAGGCCCAAGAAACCTAATTTTCATAAAAGGCGCGTCCTATTTGGACATAGTTGAAATTTGGGCACTATCTTTTGCGTGCGCGACCCTTGGCACGCTTTACAAGGCAAAAGTCTATCTCGATTTCTGTGCCACCTCGATTTTCATGCCACATCAATTTTTATGCCACCTCGATTTGTGTATAGCCTCAATTTGCGTGACACCTTGATTTACGTGCCTCCTTGGTTTTCATGCCACTGATGTCAATAGTTGCAGGTTTGGTAGTGAGGTTAAATTTGACAGCCAGGAAACTGTCATACAACTTGCTTTTTTTTCATAATGAGCAGCCTGCAGTTTGTTTGCTCTATCTGGAACAAACAGATATCAATTTTTGACTTCTTTTGCATGCACGACCCTTTGCATGCTTTACGAGGCAAAAGTCTGTCATGATTTCTGTGTTGCCTCAATTGTTGTGCCACCTTGATTTATGTGCCGCATCGATTTGTGTGCCACCTTGAATTATGTTACACCTTGATTTATGTGTCTCCTTGATTTGCGTGCCTCCTTAATTTGTGTGCTACCTCAGTTTCCATGCTGATAATGTCAGCAGTTGCAGGTTTGAGAGTGAAGTTAAATTTGACGGCAATGAAACCGTCACACAACTTGGCTTGGAGAGGTTTTTGTGTCAGATTTTCATGGATTTTGGGAGGATTTATTTTTTGGAGAACTTTGGGCAAAAACTGACATCTGGGTTGTGTCTGGAAGGCCCAAGAAACCTAATTTTCATATAAGAAATGTCCTATTTGGAAACAGTTGAAATTTAAGCACTATCTTTTGCATTAACGGTCCTTGACATGCTTTACGAGACAAAAGCCTACCTCATTTTTAGGATCACCTTGATTTACGTGCCACCTCAAATTGCATGACGCCTCAAATTGCATGCAATCTGGTGGATATCTTAGATGTTTCAAGTCTTAGGATCATTTTCTGTGTATGGGATGACTCGTTGAGAGTAGTTACATATGCATGCCACGTTAATTTGTATGTTGCCTCGATTTGCATGACACCTTAATTTGCATGAAACCTTAATTTGTGTGCCTCCTTAGTTTCTGTGTCGCTAATTTTTTTTAGCACTTTGGGCAAAAATTGGCATCTGGTTTATGTCCGGAAGGCCCAAGAAACCAAATTTTCATATAAGGCATGTCCTATTTGGACACAGTTGAAATTTGGGCACTCTTTTGCATGCATGACCCTTGGCACGCTTTACGAGGCAAAAGTCTATCTTGATTTCTATGTCCCCTCGATTTTCATGCCACATCCATTTGCATGCCACCTCGATTTGTGTATTGCCTCAATTTGCATGACATCTCAATTTGCGTGCATCCTTGGTTTTCATGTCGCTGATGTCAACGGTTGCCACGTTAACAGTGAGGTTAAATTTGACGGCCATTAAACTGTAATACAACTTATTTTTTTTCATGATGATAAGCCTGCGGTTTTTTTCGTTATCTGGAGTGAACGGATGTTAATTTTTAACTTCTTTTGCATGCACGTCCCTTGGCACACTTTACGAGGCAAAAGTCTCTCATGATTTCTGTCACCTTGATTTCTGTGCCACCTTGATTTGTGCCCCGCATTGATTTGTGTGCCTCCTTGATTTATGTGCCTCCTTAATTTGTGTGCCTCCTTGATTTCTGTGCCACTGATGTCAGCAGTTACTGGTTTGACAGTGAGGTTAAATTTGACGGTAATGAAACTGTCATACAACTTGGCCTGTAGAGGTTTTTGTCTCAGATTTTCGTGGATTTTGCGAGGATTTATTTTTTGTAGCACTTTGGTCAAAAACTGACATTTGGGTTGTGTCCGGAAGGCCCAAGAAACCTAATTTTCCTATAAGAAATGTCCTATTTGGCCATAGTTGAAATTTGGGCACTATCTTTTGCATCCACGGCCAATTTTAGGGCCGCCTTGATTTCCGTGCCACCTCGAATTGTATGCTACCTCAAATTGGATGCAATCTGGTGGATATCTTGGATGTTTCATGCCCATGTTCTCTTCATGAGAGATTTGGCCTTACTTTTTAAATCTGTGTTTTTGGAGAGGTTTTTGTCTTAAATTTTTGTGGATTTTCCAAAGATTTATTTTTTGGAGCACTTTAGGCAAAAACTGACATATGATTTGTGTCCGGAAGGCCCAAGAAAGCTAATTTTCATATACGGCACGTCCTATTTGGACACAGTTGAAATTTGGGCACTATCTTTTGCATGCACGGCCCTTAGCATGGTTTACGAGGCAAAAGTCTACCTCGATTTTTGTGCCACCTCAGTTTTCATGCAACATCATTTTGCATGCCACCTTGATTTGTGTACTGCCTCGATTTGCATGAAACATCGATTTGTGTGACACCTCAATTTGTGTACCTCCTTGGTTTCTGTGTCGCTGATTTATTTTTGGGTCACTTTGGGCAAAAACAGAGATCTAGGTTGTGTCCGAAAGGCCCAAGAAACCCAATTTTCATATAAGGCACGTTCTATTTGGACACAGTTGAAATTTGAGTACTATGTTTTGCATGCACGGCCCTTGGCACGCTTCATGAGGAAAAAGTCTGCCTCAATTTCTGTGCCACCTTGCTTTCCATGCCACCTTGATTTGCGTACTGCCTTAATTTTTGTGACACCTCGATTTCTGTGCTACTGATGTCAACAATTGCAGGTTTGATAGTGAGGTTAAATTTGACGGCCATGAAACCATCACACAACTTTTTTTTTTTCATAATGAGCAGCCTGCGATTTTTTCACTCTGTCTGGAGCAAATGGAGGCTGATTTTTGACTTTTTTATATCGTCTGAAAGCTCTTTCCGAGACAGATGCTTTTAGGGAGGTTAAATTTTCTAATTTTTCCATCTCACACCCTTTATTTTTAGTCAAAGTCAGCAATTTATTTTTCACTCTAGGAGTTATATCTTTCTCCTCCAGACTCTATTTTTTGACTTCCACATGGTGTTGGAAAGTTGGTTCCGTTATCCTTCTTAGTGTATGGGCCTCACACCCAGAATTTGCTCCAGGTATTTTTTATTCAGTTTTTTGCATTTTTGCAATTTGGTGGATATCTTTGATGTTTCAGGTCCTGGGATCATTTTCTGTGCATGGGATGACTCCTTGAGAGCAGTTACATATGCATTCTATTTTTATTGAATCAATTGAGCATGTTTCCTCCTTCACAGATTTGTTGTTTTTGACCTCCACAGCTTTTGCTTCTCTCTTTCTGTGACAGGTGTTTGCATGCAGGTGATTCTTGAGAGTTGTAGTGTTGATAGTTTTTCATCAACTCCAACATGGTATCAAAGCTCCGCTCTTTCATGCCCCTATTATCTTCATGAGAGATTTGGCCTTGTGTTTTAAATCTGTGTTTTTGAAGAGGTTTTTATCTTAGATTTTGGTATATTTTGGGAGGATTTTTTTTTGGAGCACTTTGGGCAAAAATTGACATCTAGGTTGTGTTTGAAAGGCCCAAGAAAGCTAATTTTCATATAAGACACCTCCTATTTGGACACAGTTGAAATTTGGGCACTATATTTTGCATGCACGACACTTGACATGCTTTACGAGGCAAAACTCTACCTTGATTTTAGTGCCACCTCAGTTTCTATGCCACATCGATTAGCATGCTACCTTGATTTTCCTACTGCCTCGATTTGTGTGACACCTTAATTTGCATGCCTTAGTTTTTATGCCGCAGATTTATTTTTGGAGCACTTTGGGGAAAAACTAACATCTGGGCTGTGTCCGGAAGGCCCTAGAAACCTAATTTTCATATAAGGCGCATCCTATTTGGACACAGTTGAAATTTGGGCACTATCTTTTGCGTGTGCGACCCTTGGCATGCTTTACGAGGCAAAAGTCTATCTCAATTTTTGTGCCACCTCAATTTTCATGCCACATCAATTTTCATGCCACCTCGATTTATGTACTACCTTAATTTGTATGACACCTTGATTTGCGTGCCTCCTTGGTTTTCATGCTGTTGATGTCAATAGTTGCAGGTTTGGCAGTGAGGTTAAATGTGACGGTCAAGAAACCATCATACAACTTGCTTTTTTTTCATAATGAGCAGCCTGCGGTTTGTTTGCTCTATCTGGAACAAACGGATATCAATTTTTGACTTCTTTCACATGCACGACCCTTTGCATGCTTTACGAGGCAAAATTCTGTCACGATTTCTATGTTGCCTTGATTTCTGTGCCACCTTGACTTGTATGTCACATCGATTTGTGTGCCAACTTGAATTACGTTACACCTTGATTTGTGTGTCTCCTCGATTTGCATGCCTCCTCAATTTGTGTGTTGCCTCAGTTTTCGTGCTGCTGATGTCAGCAGTTTCAGGTTTGAAAGTGAGGTTAAATTTGACGGCAATAAAACCATCACACAACTTGGCTTCGAGAGGTTTTTGTGTTAGATTTTCATGGATTTTGGGAGGATTTATTTTTTGGAGAACTTTGGGCAAAAACTAACATCTGGGTTGTGTCTAAAAGGCCCAAGAAACCCAATTTTCATATAAGAAATATCCTATTTGGGCATAGTTGAAATTTGGGCACAATCTTTTGCATTAACAGTCCTTGGCATGCTTTACGAGGTAAAAGCTTACCTCAGTTTTAGGACCGCCTCAAATTCTGTGCCACCTCAAATTGCATGACGCCTCAAATTGAATGCAATTTGCTAGATATCTTAGATATTTCAGGTCTTACGATCATTTTCTGTGTATGGGATGACTCGTTGAGAGTAGTTACATATGCATGCCACGTCGATTTGTATGATGCCTCAATTTGCGTGACACCTTGATTTGCATGTGTAGACACCCTAAAATGGACAGGCTTGTGACTTTACATTAAATACCCTAATTTTCATCTATTAATTAATGGTTTCTTAATCATTAGTTAATCATCTATTTTTCTTCTAAATTCATTTCTCAAATCATCTAATCCAATCCCCAAAATTAATTAAATAATTAACTTTATTTAATTAATTAAGCTTTAATTGATTAATTATCATTATTTAATTGATTAAACTCAATTTCCTATAGTTTAAATCAAATATTTAAACTTACTAATTAAATTCTTCCAATTAAATTAATTTAATTTCATCAAATAAAGCAATTCTTAATTAAAAAGAATTGAATTATCTCACATGTTGAAAACAATTATTAAATAAATGAAT
>MU223388.1:44198-60130 GCA_018584345.1 Thuja plicata
CGTTCATCTCCCCATCTCTGGGATTGATCTCAACCATTCATTTCATCACCAATTCCTATATAATAAACCCTTCATAACCATTTGAAGGATCCAGGATTTCAAGCTTACAAGCGTCATTACTCTGTCAACATTCAAAGCTATCTTGCGATCACCCACACATTTCAAATATCAAATTCTCGATGCTTCTCAAGTCATAGACGCTGCCCCGCCAATACTGAGCATCAAAGAACAGCGTTTCGGAAGGAGTAGAGAGAAACAATAGAAGCTTCAAGCATTGAAGGGTTTGCATTCATTTGTCTTCCTTTCTCTTGTTTGTACATTTTATTGCTCACGTTTCTGTTATTTGTTTAGTAGTTATTGTGTACTTGATTTGCATTCACTTGTGAACCTTTGCTACTAATCCCCGCCCTTGGAAAGCTGTGGGAACCCGGAGAGAGAGCCGTACATCATAAAACCTTAATTTGCGTATCTCCTTGGTTTCTGTGTCACTAATTTTTTTGGAGCACTTTGAGAAAAAACTGGCATCTGGGTTATGTCCGGAAGGCCCAAAAAACCTAATTTTCATATAAGGCATGTCTTATTTGGACATAGTTGAAATTTGGGCACTATCTTTTGCATGCATGACCCTTGGCACGCTTTACGAGGCAAAAGTCTATCTCGATTTCTATGTCCCCTCAATTTGTGTGCCATGTCCATTTGCATGCCACCATGATTTATGTAATGCCTCAATTTGCATGACACCTTGATTTGCGTGCGTCCTTGGTTTTCATGCCGCTGATGTCAACGATTGCAGGTTTGACAGTGAGGTTAAATTTGATGGCCATGAAACCGTCATACAACTTGTTTTTTTTCATGATGAGTAGCCTGCGGTTTTTTTCTTTATCTAGAGCAAACAGATGTCGATTTTTGACTTCTTTTGCATGCACGACGCTTGGCACACTTTACGAGGCAAAAGTCTCTCATGATTTCTATGTCACCTTGATTTCTGTGCCACCTCAATTTGTGCCCCGCATCGATTTGTGTACCTCCTTGATTTATGTGCCTCCTTGATTTTTGTGTCTCCTCAATTTCGGTGCCACTGATGTCAGCAGTTGCAGGTTTGACAGTGAGGTTAAATTTGACGGCAATGAAACCGTCATACAACTTGGCCTATAGAGGTTTTTGTCTCAAATTTTCATGAATTTTGTGAGGATTTATTTTTTGGAGAACTTTGGGCAAAAACTGACATCTGGGTTATGTTCAAAAGGCCCAAGAAACCTAATTTTCATATAAGAAACGTCCTATTTGGACATAGTTGAAATTTTAGGGTCACCTCAGTTTCTGTGCCACCTCGAATTGCATGCCACTTGAAATTGCATGTCACGAGGCAAAAGTCTGCCTCGATTTCTGTGCCACCTTGCTTTCTATGCCACCTTGATTTGCCTACTGCCTTGATTTTTTTGACACCTCGATTTTTGTGCTGCTGATGTTAGTAGTTGCAGGTTTTATAGTGAGGTTAAATTTGACGGCTATGAAACCGTCATACAACTTTTTTTATAATAAGCAGCCTGCGGTTTTTTCGCTCTGTCTGGAGAAAATGGAGGCTGATTTTTGACTTCTTTATATCATCGAAAAGCTCTTTCCAAGATAGATGCTTTTACGGAGGTTAAATTTTCTAAATTTTCTATCTTGCATTCTTTATTTTCAGTCAAAGTTAGCAATTTATATTTCACTCTAGGAGTTATATCTTGCTCCTCCAGACTCTATTTTTTGACTTCCACATGGTGTTGGAAAGCTGGTTCCATTATCCTTCTTAGTGTATGGGTCTCACACCCAGAATTTGCTCCAGGTATTTTTTATTCAATTTTTTGCATTTTTGCAATCTGGTGGATATCTTTGATGTTTCAGGTCCTGGGATCATTTTCTGTGCATGGGATGACTCCTTGAGAGTAGTTACATATGCATTAAATTTTTATTGAATCAATTGAGGATGTTTCCTCCTTCACAGATCTGATGTTTTTGGCCTCCACAGCTTTTGCTTCTCTCTTTCTGTGACTGGTGTTTTCATGCAGGTGATTCTTGGGAGTTGTAGGGTTGATAGTTTTTCATCAACTCCAATATGGTATCAGAGCTCCGCTCTTTCATGCCCCTGTTATCTTCATGAGAGATTTGGCCTTGTGTTTTAAATCTATGTTTTTTAAGAGGTTTTTATCTTATATTTTGGTGGATTTTGAAAGGATTTATATTTTGGAGCACTTTGGGCAAAAACTGACATCTAGGTTCTGTTCGGAAGGCCCAAGAAAGCCAATTTTCATATAAGACACCTCCTATTTGGACACAGTTGAAATTTGGGCACTATCTTTTGCATGCATGACACTTGACACACTTTACGAGGCAAAACTCTACCTCAATTTTAGTGTTGCCTCAATTTCTATGCCACATCGATTAGCATGCTACCTTGATTTGTGTACTACCTCGATTTGTGTGACACCTTAATTTGCATGCCTTAGTTTCTTTGTCGCCGATTTATTTTTGGAGCACTTTGGGCAAAAACTGACATCTGGGTTGTGTCCGGAAGGCCCAAGAAACCTAATTTTTAGATAAGGCGCGTCCTATTTAGACACAGTTGAAATTTGGGCACTATCTTTTGCATGCATGACCCTTGGCACACTTTACGAGGCAAAAGTCTATCTCGATTTCTATGTCACCTCAATTTTCATTCCACATCGATTTTCATGCCACCTTGATTTGTGTACTACCTCAATTTGCGTGACACCTCAATTTGCGTGCCTCCTTGGTTTTCATGCCGCTGATGTCAATAGTTGCAGGTTTGGCAATGAGGTTAAATTTGACGGCCATAAAACCGTCATACAACTTGCTTTTTTTTCATAATGAGCAACCTGCATTTTATTTGCTCTATCTGAAACAAACGGATATCAATTTTTCACTTCTTTTGCATGCACGACCCTTTACATGCTTTACGAGGCAAAAGTCTGTCATGATTTCAGTGTTGCCTCAGTTTTGGTGCCACCTTGAATTATGTTACACCTTGATTTATGTGTCTCCTCGATTTGCATGCCTCCTTAATTTGTGTGTCACCTCAGTTTTCGTGCCACTGATGTCAACAGTTGCAGGTTTGACAGTGAGGTTAAATTTGACAGTAATGAAACCGTCACGCAACCTAGCTTGGAGAGGTTTTTATGTCAGATTTTCATAGATTTTGGGAGGATTTATTTTTTGGAGAACTTTGGGCAAAAACTGACATATGGGTTGTGTCAGGAAGGCCCAAGAAACCCAATTTTCATATAAGAAATGTCCTATTTGGACATAGTTGAAATTTGTGCACTATCTTTTGCATTCACAACCCTTGGCACACTTTACGTGGCAAAAGTCTACCTCAGTTTCAGGGTCACCTCAGTTTCTGTGCCACCTCAAATTACGTACCACTTGAAATTGCATGTAATCTAGTGGATAACTTGGATGTTTCAGGTCCTGGGATCATTTTATGTGCATGGGATGACTCCTTGAGAGCAGTTACATATGCATGCCACGTCGATTTGCATGTTGCCTCGATTTACGTATTGCATCAATTTGTGTCACACCTTGATTTGCGTGAAACATTAATTTGCGTGCCTCCCTGGTTTCTGTGGCACTATTTTTTTTGGAGAACTTTGGGTAAAAAATGACATCTGGGTTGTGTTTAGAAGGCCCAAGAAACCTAATTTTCATATATGGCACGCCCTATTTGGACACATTTGAAATTTGGGCACTTTTTTTTGCATGCACGACCCTTGGCATGCTTTACGAGGCAAATGTCTATCTCAATTTCTGTGACCTCTCAGTTTTTTTTCCAAATTGATTTGCATGCCACCTCGATTTGTGTACCACCTCAATTTGCATCACACCTTGATTTGCGTGCCTCCTTGGTTTTCATGCTGCTAGTGTCAAAACTTGCAGGTTTGACAATGAGGTTAAATTTGACGGCCATGAAACCGTCATACAACTTGCTTTTTTTCATAATGAGCAACCTGCGGTTTGTTTGCTCTATCTAGAGCAAACGGATGTCGATTTTCAACTTCTTTTACATGCTTGACCCTTGGCATGCTTTACGATGCAAAAGTCTGTCATGATTTCTGTGCCACCTCAATTTTTGTGCCACCTCAATTTGTGCCCCGCATCAATTTGTGTGCCTCCTTAATTTATGTGCCTCCTCAATTTGCGTGCCTTCTCAATTTATATGTCGCTGATGTCAGCAATTGCAAGTTTGACAGTGAGTTTAAATTTGACGGTAATGAAACCGTCATACAACTTGGCCTGTAGAGGTTTTTGTCTCAGATTTTCATGGATTGTGGGAGGATTTAATTTTTGGAGTAGTTAGGGAAAAAATTGACATCTGTGTTGTGTCCGAAAGGCCCAAGAAACCCAATTTTCATATAAGAAATGCCCTATTTGGACATAGTTGAAATTTGGGCACTATTTTTTGCATGCACGGCCAATTTTAGGGCCGCCTCAATTTTTGTGCCACCTCGAATTGTATGTCGCCTCAACTTGCTTGCAATCTGGTGGATATCTTAGATGTTTCATGCCCCTATTCTCTTCATGAGAGATTTGGCCTTATTTTTTAAATCTATGTTTTTGGAGAGGTTTTTGTCTTAGATTTTCATGGATTTTGGGAGGATTTATTATTTGAAGCACTTTGGGCAAAAACTAACATATGAGTTGTGTCCGGAAGGCCCAAGAAAGCCAATTTTCATATATGGCACGTCATATTTGGACACATTTGAAATTTGGGCACTATCTTTTGCATGCACGACCCTTAGCATGGTTTACGAGGTAAAATTTTGCCTCGATTTCTATGCCACCTCAGTTTTAGTGCCATGTCATTTTGCATGCCACTTCAATTTGTGTACTGCCTCGATTTATGTGACACATTGATTTGTGTGACACCTCAATTTGTGTGCCTCCTTCATTTCTGTGCCGCTAATTTATTTTTTGGGCACTTTGGGCAAAAACTGACATCTGGGTTGTGTCCGGAAGGCCCAAGAAACCCAATTTTCATACAAGACACGTCCTATTTGGACACAGTTGAAATTCGAGTAGTATCTTTTGCATGCACGGCCCTTTGCATGCTTCACGAGGCAAAAGTCTGCCTCGATTTCTGTGCCACCTCGATTGGCATGCCACCTTGATTTGTGTACTGCCTTGATTTTTGTGAAACCTCGATTTCTATGTTGCTGATGTCAGCAGTTGCAGGTTTGATAGTGAGGTTAAATTTGACGGCCATGAAACCATCATACAACTTGTTTTTTTTCATAATGAGCAACCTGCGGTTTTTTCTCTCTATCTAGAGCAAATGGAGGACTATTTTTGACTTCTTTATATGTTTGGAAAGCTCTTTCCGAGACGGATGCTTCTATAGAGGTTAAATTTTTTTATTTTTCCATCTTGCAGCCTTTATTTTTAGTCAAAGTTAGCAATTTGTTTTTCACTCTAGGAGTTATATCTTGCTCCTCTGGACTCTATATTTTGACTTCCACATGGTGTTGGAAAGTTGGTTATGTTATCCTTCTTAGTGTATGGGTCTCACACCCAGAATTTGCTCCAGGTATTTTTTATTCAATTTTTTGCATTTTTGCAATCTGGTGGATATTTTGGATGTTTCAGGTCCTAAGATCATTTTCATTGCATGGGATGACTCCTTGAGAGCAGTTACATATGCATTCCATTTTTATTGAATCAATTGAGGATGTTCCCTCCTTCACAGATCTGTTGTTTTTAGCCTCCACAACTTTTGCTTCTCTCTTTCTATGACAGGTGTTTGGATGCAGGTGATTCTTGGGAGCTGTAGGGTTGATAGTTTTTCATCAACTCCAATATGGTATCAGAGCTCCGCTCTTTCATGCCCCTGTTATCTTCATGAGAGATTTGGCCTTGTGTTTTAAATCTGTGGTTTTGAAGAGGTTTTTATCTCAGATTTTGGTGGATTTTTGGAGGATTTTTTTTGGAGCACTTTGGGCAAAAACTGACATCTAGGTTGTGTTCGGAAGGCCCAAGAAAGCCAATTTTTATATAAGACACCTCCTATTTGTACATAGTTGAAATTTGGGAACTATCTTTTGCATGCATGACACTTGGCACGCTTTACAAGGCAAAAGTCTACCTCAATTTCAGTGCCATCTCAGTTTCTCTACCACATCGATTAGCATGCTACCTTGATTTGTGTATTGCCTCGATTTGTGTGACACCTTAATTTGGATGCCTTAGTTTATGTGTCGCCGATTTATTTTTGGAGCACTTTGGGTAAAAACTGACATCTGGGTTGTGTCCGAAAGTCCCAAGAAACCTAATTTTCATATAAGGCACATCCTATTTGGACACAGTTGAAATATGGGCACTATCTTTCGCGTGCGCGACCCTTACCACGCTTCATGAGGCAAAAGTCTATCTCAATTTCTGTGCCACCTTAATTTTCATGCCACATCAATTTTCATGCCACCTTGATTTGTGTACTACCTCAATTTGCGTGACACCTCCATTTGCGTGCCTCCTTGGTTTTCATGCTGCTGATATCAATAGTTGCAGGCTTGGGAGTGAGGCTAAATTTGACAGCCAGGAAACTGTCATACAACTTGCTTTTTTTCATAATGAGCAACCTGCGGTTTGTTTGCTCTATCTAGAACAAACGGATGTCAATTTTTGACTTCTTTTGCATGTACGACCCTTGGCATGCTTTACAAGGCAAATTTCTGTCACGATTTTTGTGTTGCCTTAGTTTCTGTGCCACCTTGATTTGCACACTACATCGATTTGTGTGCCACCTTAAATTATGTGCCACCTTGATTTGTGTGTCTCCTCGATTTGTGTGCCTCCTCAATTTGTGTGCCACCTCAGTTTCTGTGCCATTGATGTCAGCAGTTGTAAGTTTGACAGTGAGGTTAAATTTGACGGCAATGAAACTGTCACACAACTTGGCTTGGAGAGGTCTTTGTGTCAGATTTTCGTAGATGTTGGGAGGATTTATTTTTTGGAGCACTTTGGGCAAAAACTAACATCTGGGTTGTGTCCAGAAGGCCCAAGAAACCTAATTTTATTATAAGAAATGTCCTATTTGGACACAGTTGAAATTTGTGCAATATCTTTTACATTAACGTTTCTTGGCATGCTTTACGAGGTAAAAGCCTACCTTAATTTCAGGGGTGCCTCGATTTTTGTGCCACCTCAAATTGTATGACACCTCAAATTGCATGCAATCTGGTGGATATCTTAGATGTTTTAGGTCTTAGTATCATTTTCTATGTATGGGATGACTCCTTGAGAGTAGTTACATATGCATGCCACGTCGATTTACATGTTGCCTCGATTTGCGTATTGCATCAATTTGTGTGACACCTTGATTTGCATGAAACCTCAATTTGCGTGCCTCCTTGGTTTCTGTGCTACTGATTTTTGTGTCACCTTGATTTGTGTGCCACCTCAATTTGTGCCCCGTATCGATTTGTGTGCCTCCTTGATTTATGTGCCTCCTCGATTTGTGTGCCTCCTTAATTTATGTGCCATTGATGTCAGCAGTTGCAGGTTTGACAGTGAGGTTAAATTTGACGGCAATGAAACCGTCATACAACTTGCCCTGTAGAGGTTTTTGTCTCAGATTTTCATAGATTTTGTTAGGATTTATTTTTTATAGCACTTTGGGCAAAAACTGACATCTGGGTTATGTCTAGAAGGCCCAAGAAACCCAATTTTCATATAAGAAACATCCTATTTGGACATAGTTTAAATTTGGGCACTATCTTTTGCATGCCTGGCCAATTTTAGGGCTGCCTCAATTTTTGTGCCACCTCGAATTGTATGCCACTTCAAATTGGATGCAATCTGGTGGATATCTTGGATGTTTCATGCCCCTATTCTCTTCATGAGAGATATGGCCTTATTTTTTAAATCTGTGTTTTTGGAAAGGTTTTTGTCTTAGATTTTCATGAATTTTGGGAGGATTTATTTTTTGGAGCACTTTGGGTAAAAACTGACATATGAGTTGTGTCCGGAAGGCCCAAGAAAGCCAATTTTCATATATGGCACGTCCTATTTGGACACAGTTAAAATTTGGGCACTATCTTTTGCATGCACGACCCTTAGCATGGTTTACGAGGCAAAAGTCTACCTCAATTTTTATGCCACCTCAGTTTCCATGCCACATCATTTTCCATGCTACCTTGATTTGTGTGCCACCTCAATTTGTGTGACACATCGATTTGTGTGACACCTCAATTTTTGTGCCTCCTTGGTTTCTGTGCCGCTGATTTATTTTTGGGTCACTTTGGGAAAAAACTGACATCTAGATTATGTCCGGAAGGCCCAAAAAACCCAATTTTCATATAAGGCACATCCTATATGGACACAGTTAAAATTTGAGCACTATCTTTTGCATGCACGACCCTTGGCACGCTTCATGAGGCAAAAGTCTACCTCGATTTCTGTGCCACCTTACTTTCTGTGCCACCTCGATTTGCATGCCACTTTTATTTGCGTATTGCCTTTTTTTGTGACACCTCGATTTTTGTGCTACTGATGTCAATAGTTGCAGGTTTGATAGTGAGGTTAAATTTGACGACCATGAAACCGTCATACAACTTGCTTTTTTTTCATAATGAGTAGCCTGTGGTTTTTTCACTTTGTCTGGAGCAAATGGAGGCCGATTTTCAACTTCTTTATATCGTGGAAAAACTCTTTCCAAGACGGATGCTTTTACGGAGGTTAAATTTTCTAATTTTTCCATCTTGCACCCTTTATTTTTAGTCAAAGTCAGCAATTTGTTTTTCACTCTAGGAGTTATATCTTGCTCCTCTCGACTCTATTTTTTGACTTCCACATGGTGTTGGAAAGTTGGTTCTGTTATTCTTCTTAGTGTATGGGTCTCACACCCAGAATTTGCTCCAGGTATTTTTTATTCAGTTTTTTGCATGTTTCAGGTCCTAGGATCATTTTCTGTGCATGGGATGACTCCTTGAGAGCAGTTACATATGCATTCCATTTTTATTGAATCAACTGAGGATGTTTCCTCCTTCACAGTTCTGTTGTTTTTGGCCTCCACAGCTTTTGCTTCTCTCTTTCTGTGACAGGTGTTTGCATGCAGGTGATTCTTGGGAGCTGTAGGGTTGATAGTTTTTCATCAACTCCAATATGGTATCAGAGCTCCACTCTTTCATGCCCCTGTTATCTTCATGAGAGATTTGGCCTTGTGTTTTAAATCTGTGTTTTTGAAGACGTTTTTATCTTAGATTTTGTTAGATTTTGGGAGGATTTTTTTTTGGAGCACTTTGGGCAAAAACTGACATTCAAGTTGTGTTCGGAAGGCCCAAGAAAGCCAATTTTCATATAAGACACCTCCTATTTGGACACAGTTGAAATTTGGGCACTATCTTTTGCATGCACGACACTTGGCACACTTTACGAGGCAAAAGTCTGCCTTGATTTTAGTGTCGCCTCAGTTTCTATGACACATCGATTAGCATGCCACCTTGATTTGCGTATTGCCTCAATTTGTGTGACACCTTAATTTGCGTGCCTTAGTTTCTTTGCCAACAATTTATTTTTGGAGCACTTTGGGCAAAAACTGACATCTGGGTTGTGTCCGGAAGGCCCAAGAAACCAAATTTTTATATAAGGCATGTCCTATTTGGACACAGTTGAAATTTGGGCACTATCTTTTGTGTGTGCGACCCTTGGCATGCTTTACGAGGCAAAAGTCTATCTTTATTTCTGTGCAGCCTCGATTTTCATGCCACATCAATTTTCATGCCACCTCGATTTGTGTACTGCCTCAATTTTTGTGACACCTCAATTTGCGTGCCTCCTTGGTTTTCATGTCGCTGATGTCAATAGTTGCAGGTTTGACAGTGAGGTTAAATTTGACAGCCAGGAAACCGTCATACAACTTGCTTTTTTTCATAATGAGCAGCCTACGGTTTGTTTGCTCTATCTAGAACAAACGGATGTCAATTTTTGACTTCTTTTGCATGCACGACCCTTGGCATGCTTTACAAGGCAAAAGTCTGTCATGATTTCTATGTTGCCTCAATTTCTATGCCACCTTGATTTCCACGCTGCATCAATTTGTGTGTCAACTTGAATTACGTTACACCTTGATTTATGTGCCTCCTTGATTTGCATGCCTCCTCGATTTGTGTGTCACCTCAGTTTTTGTGTCGCTGATGTCAGCAGTTGCAGTTTTGACAGTGAGGTTAAATTTGACGGCAATGATACCCTCACACAACTTGGCTTGGAGAGGTTTTGGTGTCAGATTTTCATAGATTTTGGGATGATTTATTTTTTTGAGCACTTTGGGCGAAAACTGACATTCTGAGTTGTGTCCGGAAGGCCCAAGAAACCCAATTTTCATATAAGAAATGTCCTATTTGGACACAGTTGAAATTTGGGCACTATCTTTTGCATTAACGATCCTTGGCACGCTTTACGAGGCAAAAGCCTACCTCAATTTCAGGGCTGCCTTGATTTTTACGCCACCTTGAATTATGCGACGCCTCAAATTGCATGCAATCTGGTGGATATCTTAGATGTTTCAGGTCTTAGGATCATTTTTTGTGTATGGGATGACTCCTTAAGAGTAGTTACATATGCATGCCACGACGATTTCCATGCTGCCTCGATTTGCGTGACACCTCGATTTGCATGAAACCTCAATTTGCGTGCCTCCTTGGTTTCTGTGCTGCTAATTTTTTTTGGAGCACTTTGGGCAAAAACTAGCATCTGGGTTATGCCTGGAAGGCCCAAGAAACCTAATTTTCATATAAGGCACGTCCTATTTGGATACAGTTGAAATTTGGGCACTATCTTTTGCATGCACAACCCTTGGCATGCTTTACAAGGTAAAAGTCTATCTCAATTTCTATGTCCCCTTGATTTTCATACCATGTCCATTTGCATGCCACCTCGATTTGTGTACTGCCTCAATTTGCATGACACCTTGATTTGCATGCCTCCTTGGTTTTCATGTCGCTAATGTCAACAGTTGCATGTTTGACAGTGAGGTTAAATTTGACGGCCATGAAACCGTCATACAACTTGCTTTTTCTTTAATAATGAGCAGTCTGCGATTTGTTTGCTCTATTTAGAGCAAATAGATGTTGATTTTTGACTTCTTTTGCATGCACGACCCTTGGCACACTTTACGAGGTAAAAGTCTGTCACAATTTCGGTCACCTCAATTTTTGTGACACCTCAATTTGTGCCTCGCATCAATTTGTGTGCCACCTCAAATTATGTGCCTCCTTGATTTATTACCTCCTCGATTTGCGTACCTCCTCGATTTATAAGCCGCTAATGTCAACAGTTGCAAGTTTGACAGTGAGGTTAAATTTGATGGTAATGAAACTGTCATACAACTTGGCCTGTAGAGGTTTTTGTCTCAGATTTTCATGAATTTTGCGAGGATTTAATTTTTGGAGCACTTTGGGCAAAAACTGAGATCTAGGTTGTGTCCGGAGGCCCAAGAAAATCTTTTGTATGCACAACCCTTGGCACACTTTACGAGGCAAAATTTTGCCTCAGTTTCAGGGTTGCCTCAGTTTTTGTGCCACCTTGAATTGCATGCCACCTCAAATTGCATGCAATCTTGTGGATATCTTGGATGTTTCATGCCCTTGTTCTCTTCATGAGAGATTTGGCCTTATTTTTTAAATCTGTGTTTTTGGAGAGGTTTTTGTCAAAGATTTTTATGGATTTTGGGAGGATTTATTTTTTGGAGAACTTTGGGCAAAAACTGTCATATGAGTTATGTCCAGAAGGCCCAAAAAAACCAATTTTTATATATGGCACGTCCTATTTGGACACAGTTGAAATTTGGGCACTATCTTTTGCATGCACAGCCCTTAGCATGGTTTACGAGGCAAAAGTCTGCCTCAATTTCTGTGCCACCTAAGTTTCCATGCCACATCATTTTTCATTCCACCTCGATTTGTATACTACCTCGATTTGCATGACACCTTGATTTATGTGACACCTCGATTTGTGTGCATCCTTGGTTTCTTTGTCATTGATTTAATTTTGGGGCACTTTGGACAAAAACTGACATATGGGTTATGTCCGGAAGGCCCAAGAAACCCAATTTTCATATAAGGCATGTCCTATTTGGACATAGTTGAAATTTGGGCACTATCTTTTGCATGCACGACCCTTGGCACGCTTCACGAGGCAAAAGTCTGCCTCCATTTCTATGCCACCTCACTTTTTGTGCCACGACGATTTGCATGCGAAATTCAAACTTTAAATTAATATTTCAAATGAGCTCCGATCTTCGTTAAATTTAAATTGGAAGCATTTGACATCAAAATATTATGTGGGTTTTCCTCTGATTGTGTAAAATTGAAACTCGAAATTAATATTTCAAACGAGCTCGGATCTCCGTGAAATTTAAAATAGAAGCATTTGACATCGAAATATTAGGTGGGTTTTCCTCTGATTGAGCAAAATTGAAACTTTAAATTAATATTTCAAACGAGATCTGATCTTTGTAAAATTTAAAATGGAAGCATTTGACATTAAAATATTAGGTGGGTTTTCCACTGATTGTGTAAAACTGAAACTTTAAATTAATATTTTGACGTCAGATACTTCCAATTTAAAATATAAGCATTTGATATCAAAATATTAGGTGGGTTTTCCTTTGATTGAGCAAAATTGAAAGTTTAAATTAATATTTCAAACGAGCTCTGATGTTCGTGAAACTTAAAATGGAAGCATTTGACATCAAAATATTAGGTGGGTTCTCCTCTAATTGAGAAAATTCAAACATTAAATTAATATTTCAAACGAGCTCCGATCTTCGTAAAATTTAAATTGGAAGCATTTGACATCAAAATATTAGGTGGGTTTTCAACTGATTTTGTGAAATTGAAACTCGAAATTAATATTTCAAACAAGCTCGGATCTCCATGAAATTTAAAATAGAAGCATTTGACATCAAAATATTAGGTGGGTTTTGCTCTGATTGAGCAAAATTGACACTTTAAATTAATATTTCAAATGAGATCCGATCTTCTTGAAATTTAAAATGGAAGCATTTGATATTAAAATATTAGGTGGGTTTTCCTCTTACTCTATAAAACTGAAACTTTAAATTAATATTTAAAACTTTAAGTTAATATTTTGATGTCATATGCTTCTAATTTAAAATAGAAGCATTTGAGATCAAAATATTAGGTCAGTTTTCTCTGATCGAGCAAAATTGAAAGTTTAAATTAATATTTAAAACGAGCACTAATGCTCTTGAAATTTAAAATGGAAGCATTTGACATCAAAATATTAGGTGGGTTTACCTCTGATTGTGCAAAATTGAAACTTTTTTTTGACACGTTTTACGTCTAGAAGAAAAATTGAATGTTTAAATTAATATTTCAAGTGAGCTTCGATCTTCGTGTATTTTAAAATAGATGCATTTGACATCAAAATATTAGGCGGGTTCTCCTCTGATTGAGAAAATTGAAACTTTAAATTAATATTTCAAACGAGCTCCGATCTATGTGAAATTTAAATTTGAATCATTTGACATCAAATATTAGGTGGGTTTTCCACCGATTATGTAAAATTGAAACTTGAAATTAATATTTCAAATGAGCTCCGATCTCCATTTAACTTAAAATAGAAGCATTTGACATCTAAATATTAGGCGGGTTTTCCTTTGATTGAGCAAAATTGAAACTTTAAATTAATATTTCAAACAAGATCCGATCTTCGTGAAATTTAAAATGGAAGCATTTGACATTAAAATAATAGGTGGGTTTTCCTCTGATTGTGTAAAACTAAAACTTAAAATTAATATTTGAAATGTTAAATTAATATTTTGATGTCAAATGCTTCCAATTTAAAATAGAAGCATTTGACATCATAACATTAGGTGGGTTTTCCTCTGATTGAGCAAAATTGAAAGTTTAAATTAATATTTCAAACGAGCTTCGATGTTCGTGAAATTTAAAATGAAAGTATTTGACATCAAAATATTAGGTGGGTTCACCTCTGATTGTGCAAAATTAAAACTTTTTTGTCACACATTTTACGTCCGGGAGCAAAATTGAATGTTTAAATTAATATTTCAAATGAGCTCCTATCTTCGTGAAATTTAAAATGGAAGCATTTGACATCAAAATATTAGGTGGGTTCTCATCTAATTGAGAAAATTAAAACTTTAAATTAATATTTCAAACGAGCTCCAATCTTCGTGAAATTTATATTTGAAGCATTTGACATCAAAATATTAGGTGGGTTTTCCATTGATTGTGTAAAATTGAAACTTGAAATTAATATTCCAAACAAGCTCGGATTACCATGAAATTTAAAATAGAAGCATTTGCCATCAGAATATTAGGTGGGTTTTGCTCTAATTGAGAAAAATTGAAACTTTAAAGTAATATTTCAAACGAGATCTGATCTTCGTGAAATTTAAAATGGAAGCATTTGACATTAAAATATTAGGTTGGTTTTCCTCTGATTGTATAAAACTAAAACTTTAAATTAATATTTGAAACTTTAAATTAATATTTTGATGTCATATGCTTCCAATTTAAAATAGAAGCATTTGACGTCATAATATTAGGTGGGTTTTCCTTTGATTGAGCAAAATTGAAAGTTTAAATTAATATTTCAAACGAGCTCCGATCTTCATGAAATTGAAAATGTAAGCATTTGACATCAAAATATTAGGTGGGTTCTCCTCTGATTGAGTGATGTAGCCCAAAACGTTCAGAAACACAATTCACAAAAAAAGACAACACAATGCCAGAATGATAGAATTCCAAATTCTCATTAACTGCGTACAACTACTCTCCTTTACAATGAAAGAAAACTCCTACTTGTTACAATTTCTAAAATTACCATATTTGGCAAATTTTCAGGAAAAATAGTTTTTTCTCATTTTTGGTAACTTTCAAAACTCATCCTAAGCATCTCGATTTTTCCTAGAATATCTATCAACTAAGGCAAGATGAATTAACAACTAATCCAAGAAATCAGAAACAGGATTTCGGATTTATTACAAAAAACAAAACTCAAAAAACTGGAAAGAAAAGAAAAAAGCTAATTTTGAAGGTCAAGATGAAACTTTAGGCTCCCGAAAAGATGTTGAGATGACCGCCGACGGAGCTACCTTGGTTTGATCTACCATTAAATCTAGCTCAAGAATCCGCCCGTAAAATTTCAACCAAAACCCACATCCGAGTCAAAAGTTATGACCTCCTAAAGTTGTTGCATCATTGAGAGAATTGAAACTTTAAATTAATATTTCAAACGAGCTCCGATCTTCATGAAATTTAAATTGGAAGCTTTTGACAGAAAAATATTAGGTGGGTTTTCCACTGATTGTTTAAAATTGAAACTCGAAATTAATATTTCAAACGAGCTCGGATCTCCGTGAAATTTAAAATAGAAGCATTTGACATCAAAATATTAGGTGGGTTTTCCTCTGATTGAGAAAAATTGAAAATTTAAATTAATATTTCAAACGAGATCCGATCTTTACGAAATTTAAAATGGAAGCATTTGACATTAAAATATTAGGTGGGTTTTCCTCTTACTCTATAAAACTGAAACTTTAATTTAGTATTTGAAACTTTAAGTTAATATTTTGATGTCAGATGCTTCTAATTTAAAATAGAAGCTTCTGACATCAAAATATTAGGTGGGTTCTCCTCTGATTGAGAAAATTAAAAATTTAAATTGATATTTCAAACAAGCTCGGATCTTTGTGAGATTTAAATTGGAAGCATTTGACATCAAAATATTAGGTGGGTTTTCCACTAATTAGGTAAAATTGAAACTTGAAATTAATATTTCAAATGAGCTCGGATCTCCGTGAAATTTAAAATAGAAGCATTTGACATCAAAATATTAGGTGGGTTTTCCTCTGATTGAGAAAAATTGAAACTTTAAATTAATATTTCAAACGA
>MU223388.1:64251-78592 GCA_018584345.1 Thuja plicata
TGGCAACCAAAATCTCCTCCAGTACCCTAGTGGTGCATTAAAGTCCCAACATCATTAAGGTGAAAGCCTTGCTTTGAACGGATTGGGAGAGCCCCCTTTATTGGGAAAATGACTTGATCACAACCACTTGAACGGATGACCTTACTACAAACTATTGTTCTATTTTTCCAAAAACCCTCTATTTGTTGGCGTGGAAGGTCAGAGACCGACTAAGATGCCCCACATTCTTACAGCTTTTAGTAGAGATAACAGCCCTTTGGGGTCCAAATCTTGGTATGCCTGAGAAGTGAATGCATATGTAAGGAGGAGCCCGTGCTTCCAAGCTTCTAAGTTATCTGCTAAGAGTAAGCATAGATGAACTTTGGTTCAAGTGGGGATTCAAAGATATTGTCCTGGCTATCCTAGGATTGTAATGTGCTTGTTCTGGTACTACAAAAATTCTATTTAATGTGTTTTGCGTGGGTGTATCATTTGAACAATCAAAACTATCATCAAAACACACAAACTGTCAATCTTGAACATGTCCAAAACAATCTGTCACTCAAACTATCTGTCAAGAAATAGCATGATTTCATCTTGGAAAATGCAAACTGGTCTTAACAGTATGATTCTGTAAGCGTCCTTTTTTCACCATTTGCATAGTTTCACGTGAAATTTCACAATCGTCGCATCGTTTGGTGAGAATCTTCGCGCGATACATAGCACACTGTCGCATGACATTTTGCAACAGTGCATTATCTTGTCAGTCTTTATTCTGTCAAACTGGTGTCAATATTCACGTGAAGCAAGCGTTTCTTCATGCGGTACAGTGAGAATCTTCGCGTGACATAGCATTTCAATGCGTGAAACTGCGGTCTTTTGTCTAAAATAGCGAGTTAAAATCTGTCATTTAGTTGTACTTCTGTCACATCTGGTCTCTGATATGGGTCTATTTTCCTATCATCTATCTTCACACAGTCTGAAACTTAGTTTCTTGGGTTGAGAACTGCGTGATTCTTGCTTAAACTGGTCTTGTCTCATGTCTTTTTGATCTCTTTCATCTGTGTTGTCGTGCCTTGTGTTGCAATAGTTATCTCTTGGCTTGTTTAAGCCTCATCTTAGACAATTTTCACCAAGGATACTTCACCCTTTGGCACGTTCTATGCAATCTTTGAGACAGTTTCAAGTTTGATCCTAGTTCACTTTCCTTGTTCAAAACTTTGTCTATGACTGTCACAACTCGAAGTGGCAAAACATATCCTTCAATCAATCAAGATGAACCTATACTTTCCACACCATCACAAGCTACATCTAGTGAGGAATCATCTCGATCTCCTTCCCCGGTACGATGACCTTACACTAAACGGTCATTTCCTGTGGATCTTAGTAGGATTCAAAATCCTTTATTCCAAGAAGACTCACATTCAGAGAACACTCAATCTTTTCATACCAATTGTTTACATCTTGAATCCTTGAATTCTACCAATATGGCAGATCATAGTCAAATGGGTGGACCCATTTTCAACCACACTGAAAATCCTCCTCATTAAGAAGAGAAGGAGATAACTCAACAGGATATCATAGAGGCCCGCAATGATAAAAAACTTTATGAAAATGATGGCGGTCCTAATGAAAGAAGAGAAGGAGAAATACCTTCTCGAGTTAGCCACCCAAGGTGCTAAACTTCCCTCTGATTACAAGGTAGAGACACTTATTGAGAAAGAGGAAGAGACTGAAAATTCTCATTTGCAAAAAGAAATGCAAACTATGCGAGATCAACTTTCTCAACTCTTGAACGAGAAAGACAAACCTGTCACACAATTCATGCTGGAAAACATCTGTCCTTTCCCATTTGATAAAGATCTTCACATGCCTCCTTTTTCCCAAAGGAGTTGAACTTCCTAAATATGACAAATACTCTGGTACATCTGACCCTCAAGACCTTTTGAGAGAATTTGGTGCTCTCTCCATGGAATTCATACATGATACGACCTATCTTATGCATCTTTTCCCACGTAGCTTGGGAGGATCAGCTATGGAATGGTTTTCTAGACTACCAATTGGCATCAGAAATTTTGACAAAATTGCCAATTTATTTCTACAACATTATTCTCACAACATCCAACATCCGGTTCACATTCGAGATCTTTGCAACTTGAAACAAAATAATGGGGAATCTTTCTTGGAATTCCTCCTAAGATGGAGACAACTCTATACATGATATTCTCGCAAGATACCTGAATCCAAAAATTTGGACATCTTTCTTGATAATCTTCTTCCCAACTTTGGGTATCAAGTATAGCTACAAGGTCCTCTAACCTTTGATGACATGATTAAACAAGCTATAAGAATTGAGACATTTATGATCAAGAAAGGAGAATTGACCTTACACAAGGAAAACAGACAAGGGTCTTCTTCCTCAAGCAAAGATAAATCCAAATTTCCCAACAAGAACCAAAATGTTGTGAATGATGGTGTTGTAGACAATGTGACTGCTAAGCCTCCCAAGGCTGCCTTTAATCTCACTACCACGATGCAAGCAGCCAAAGCCACTGAAAAGGCTATAGTAGAATCTAAACCAAGTACTTCACAATTTTCTGGATCTAAATCTTGGGCTCCTAGGCCCAAGCGTGAATTCACTCCTTTAGGAGAACCTCTCGAGGCTATTTACAAGACTCTTGTAGACAATCATTTACTTACTCCATTGGATAATCCACGACCTTATGATCCATAACCAAGACCCTCTTGGTGGAATGAATCTTCTTATTGTGATTTTCACCAAAACAAAGGTCATAAAACAGGTACTTATTTTAAATTGCGACACAAAATCTAGGATCTCATCAATAGTGAGGTTATTGTTGTGGGAGGTCACAACAAAAATTTTGATCACCAAGCTTTCAAGGACCCATTTCCTCCTCAAGGAAAAGGTGAATCATCTAAAGGCAAAAATATTGATGCTAAGGTCAACTATACTTACACCAATAACGACAATGTCATTAATATGGTTGAACCTGTTGATACTGAATACTGTAATGTCGTCATTCTTAGGGAAAAGAAGATACTTCCAAGTCCAAAACACCTTTCATTTTGGGAGGGTCTGCACCTCAATCTTCTGAACAAGGTCAATCTCAAGTTAGCGCTAATGTTGTTACTTGATCTCGCGCTAAAATCAATCTCAAAGGCCCTGAGCCTTCTATATCTACATCGACTCAACCTCCAGACAAAGCTAAGGTTGACTCTATTACTAAGAATCCCAAAGTGGGTTCCTCATCTAATGCTACCAATTACAACATTCTTGATCAATTGCAACGTACTAATGCTCAGATAACTATTTTTGAGCTCTTAAAAATCTCCCCTGGTCACAGGGAAATCCTGGACAAAGCCCTCATTGAGGCGAATGTCCCAAAAGATCTTGATCTTGACAGATTTCAATCTATGGTAGGTCACTTGACCTCTTCACATTACTTGTCTTTCTCTGAAGAAGACGACCATTCTTTGAGTCACCCGCATTATAACCCGCTGCACATTGAAGTCATGATTGGTCCCAAGCATGTTCGTCGTGTTCTCATAGATAATGGCGCTGGTCTAAATATTTTCTCTGCTAGTTTCCTTATTGAGTTAGGCTATGGCGAAGATTGCATTGATGCTCGCAAAAATATTACCATTAAAGCCTATGACGAGGAAGAACGTAAATCCAAGGGGCTAGTTGTCTTGCCAATAAGAGTTGGTCTTGTTGAACATTATATGTCAAGTGCTTGACATCCCTTTGGCATACAATATTCTGCTAGGGAGGCCATGGATCCATGAAATGCAAGCTGTCCCTTCCACATACCACTAGTGCATTATGTTCTCATTCCAAGGTTCTAAAGTTACTATACCTGCTAATACGCGCTATGATTGCAATGCTCTCACCAAGTCTGCTGACATCCTTGTGCCTACCAACAGAGAATCTATTGAAATCCTTGAGGATAAATTAAAAGAAATGGAAAAGAGCTTGACACTCAAAGAAACTGATATGGGAGGATATCAGATTGAACCCGTGCTATATATCACATCTTTGCCTTTGTCTCCCCGTTCTTATGGGAAACCTTCTGAGAACACTAAACCATCTACAGTTCCTCCTCTGACAAAGTATGGTGGCACCTTTGTACAAGCCACAGTACCATTAGAAGAAGAAGCTGAAAACAGAGCTATCAAAGCTTGGATCTATAAAAGAAAGGACAATTATGAAAATACACCTCCTTATGACATAAAACCTGAGCAATATGGAAAAGGTTTATCTATTATGCAACATTTTGGCTATAAAGGAGATGGTCCCATAGGTGTGAATCATAAGGGATTGATTGCACCACTTGAAGCCATTGGTCGCAAGACACGCGACTCTATAGGTATAGGCTCCTAGAAACTCACATTCCAATTGGGAATAAATAAGTTTGTACCTCGAGAAGATAAGAAACCAACACCTGAAGAAACACCTAAAATTATAGAACCTGAAGACAACTCTGATGAGGATACTTTTCCTTATCCTATTCCACCAGACCTGGCAGCATTCTTCGCTAAGCCAGATAACTTTGTACCGCGTGTCAGTATAGTAGACACTGATAGTGATTCTGATACCACCACTTCAATTGCTCCATTAACTTATGAAGAATGGAAAGAAATATAGACTTTGAATCCCGGTCATCACGATGATTTATACATACCACCACACTTTCAAGAACAGTTTGACCAGGAATTCCAGTCACTTCTCATTACACAAGAGGCAGTTAATGCTACAAACACTACTGAGGTACCTAGGTCAAAAGGTGCTCATCTAACTATAGCAGAGGTTCTAGGAAGAACCCATCCCAATTGGGGACAAAGAGTTGATTTCACTCATGTTCTTGACATGAGACCTAATGATAAAATGGACTCCCATGAATATGAGTTCGACAACTTGTCATATGCCACTTCTGATAAAGATACAGATACAACTAATGCTTATGAAAACCTTCTCGAAGTAGGTGAACAGTCTAGTGTAGGGTCACATGAGTCTGCCTCCCTAGGTGTTAACATGTCGTCTACTACGGTCGTTAGGAATCAAATAAATTTGACTATACCTTTGGATGAGATCGCTTTGGGTCTTGACTTACTTGTCCATGCCTTTGATGATTATACCGTGAACACACTGGAACCCGTCACTCCTCTTTCACTTCGCCATCCTGAGCTTATAGACTGGAACTCTACCTCCCCATCTAACAAAGTCCTTACGTTCCAGAATGATTACGCTCTTTCCTATTACCTAAATGTTGTCGAACCTATAACGTCTCCTACTAGCGAAGCAAGTGTCAATATGACCGAGGTAGACATCAAGTATCTTAGTCACAAAATAAAAAGAAGAAAAAATAGGCGCTCTGATGGTGAAAACCCCCTTGTGGCAGTATCAAAGCCTAAAACGGTCAAAATAAAAGACGTATCCAAAGGTGAAAACCTCTTTGAGGTGCCCGAGGATGAGATACTTGATGCCCTCCCAAGTCATTTTCAGGAAAGATCATCTATTCTTATTGAACCAACTCAACCTATCAACTTGGGTACAGAGGCAAAACCTCAGATTATTCACTTGGCACAATCACTATCAGAAATAGAAAGAGAGGAATTCACTACATTCTTCAGAAAAAAAAAGATTAACTTTGCATGGAAATATTCAGATATGCCTGGATTAGACCCTAATCTAATCATGCACCATTTGTCCATTGCACCAGGTGTTAAGCCCATCAAGCAGAAGCTTCGCAAAATGCATCCACATGTAGCTCTACTTGTCAAAGCTGAATTGGAGAAATTACTTAAGGTAGTGTTTATCAAAGTAATTGATTATGCCGAGTGGATCTATAATATTGTTCTAGTATCAAAACATGATAAATCTATAAGAGTCTGCACAGACTTGAATTTGGCATGTCCTAAGGATGATTTTCCATTGCTTGACATTGATATGATCGTAGATATGATAGCTGGGTATGAAATGTATTCACTAATGGATGGTTTCTCTGGTTATAACCAAATAAAAATTGTGCCAGAGGACCAAGAGAAAATAGCTTTCACATGTGCCTGGGGCACCTTCTGTTGGAATGTCATGCCCTTTGGACTCAAAAATGCCGGTGCTATATATCAGCGAATGGTTACGACTATATTTCATGACATGATGCATAAAAAAATGGAAGATTATGTGGATGACACTTTGGCTAAAAGTATGCACCAAAAGAAACATCTTGCCGATCTAGGTCCTATACTAGATCATATGGAACAATTCAGTCTCAGACTCAATCCTAAGAAGTGCACATTTGGCGTAACATCTGGCAAACTGCTTGGCTATATCATCTCTACCAAAGTTATTGAAGTAGATCCTGCAAAAGTACAAGCTATTCTAGAAATGCCGCCACCTAAAAATATTAGACAAATGAGAGGTCTTCAGGGTTGATTGCAGTCTATTCGGCGTTTCATCTCTCAACTGGCAGACAAGTCCCAACCTTTTACCAAGACTTTGTACAAGGGTGTGGCTTATCAGTGGAATAAAGAATGTGATGAAGGGTTCACACAAATCAAACAGTATCTTGCGAATCCACCAATCTTGACGCCTCCCATTCATGGAAAGCCACTTATACTTTATATATCTACTACGGATACATCATTGGGTATCTTATTGGCTCAAGAAGATCAACACAAGAAAGAACAGGCTATCTATTACATCAGTCGAACTCTGGTCTCATATGAAACAAAATATTCTACTATAGAGAAGGCTTGCTTGGCAGTGGTGTTTTCTTCACAAAAACTGTGGCACTATATGTTGGCTCATACTACACGTCTAATTGCTAAAATTGACCCTCTAAAATATTTACTCAGTAAAGCTACCCTCACAGGTAGACTAGCTAAATGGGTCATGCTTCTCAGTGAGTTTGATATTGAATATGTTGAAAGGAAAGCCATTAAGGGCCAAGCAATAGTAGATCAGTTAGCAGAAGCACCTCTCGGTGATCATCAACCATTGCACATTAAATTTTCAGATGAGTCCATATTACTTCTGACACATCGATCATGGACTATGTTCTTTGATGGTTCATTTACCCAATAGGGTTCAGGTGTTGGGATCCTGTTCATTACACCTCAAAGGTACTCATTACCAAAATCATACAAGATGTTTCCTTGTACAAACAACATTGCTGAGTATGAAGCCCTCATCAAAGGCATGAAGATCGCCCTTGAGTGGCACGTAGATGAACTAAATGTTCTTGGAGATTCACAATTGGTCATCAATCAAGTCAATGACATCTATCAGATAAGGGACAACAAGATGGTACCTTATAAACAGTTGGTTGATGATCTCAAACAATATTTTACTCATATCACATTTCAACAGGTACCGAGGGTAGATAATAAAGCGACAGACACCATGGCTACTCTTGCCTCTATGCTGCAAATGCCTAAAAATGATTTTAGACATGAATTCCTGGTGGAGACGTTACGCTACCCAACCTATGACTCTCCTAACTCCCGGATGATCTTTTATGTCATAGGACATGACTCATCCCGCTACCACCACATATTCTCCTACCTTTGTGACCAGATTGTTCTGGACACTTACTCCTAGAATGAGAAATGTCACCTAATCCACAGTGCCTCATCGTTCGTCATCATCGCTAATGACTTGTATAGACGTGGTCTAGACGGTACCCTCCTCAAGTGTTTAGAACTCGATGAGTTCAAACAAGCGTTAGTAGAGGTACATGAAGGCATCTATGGGTCACACTCTAACGGCCTGACATTGGCCTGTAAACTAATTAGAGCTGGTTACTACTGGCCAGATATGGAAAAAGAAGAAACACAGTTTTCTAAGTCCTGCAAACAATGTCAATTACATGGAAACCTGATTCATGCTCCAGCCAAGGAGTTGATTCCATTCATTACTTTCTGGCCATTTCAACAATGGGCCTTTGATTTGGTGGGTCAGATCTACCCCTCATCCTCTAATGGACATAAGTTTATCATTACAGCTACAGATTATTTTACTAAGTGGGTGGAGGCAGTCCCTCTCACCGTTGCCAGTGGAAAAATAGTAGCAATGTTTATTCTCAATTACATCATCTGCAGGCATGGTGTACCCTCAGTGATTATCACTGATAATGGGGGACAATTTAAAAACAAGAATTTGACAGAGCTATGCTCTAAGTTCAAAATTACTCAACACTAGTCTTCCATCTATTACCCTCAGGGTAATGGACAGGCAGAAGCTTCCAACAAAACAATCCTTAAGATCCTGCATCGCACAGTGCATAAATCCAGATGAGATTGGCATCTCCGAATCAATCCAGCTCTTTGGGCATATAGGAAAAGTATAAGAACACCAACAAGGGCTACTCCCTATGCATTGGTTTATGGAGCAGATGTTGTGCTACCTATTAAGGTTGAGATTCCTTCTCTGCGAATCTCTCTGAAAGGCCTCATTACTGATGAAGACACTAGAATATCTCAGCTACAAGAGCTAGAATTACTTGATGAACGTCGTCAAGTGGCATTTGATCACCTGAGAGCATACCAAAAGAGAATGTCCAAGAGCTATAACAAAAAGGTTAGACCAAGGGACTTCTAAGCGGGTGACCTCGTTCTGAGGGAAAACCCTAAGAATCAGCAACATCAGATCCAGAAAGGCAAGTTTGAACCTAATTGGCTCGGTCCATATATTGTTACTAGAGTGTTTAGGTCTGGTACCTATCAACTCTCTACTACTAAAGGAGAACAACTCAAAGAGCCCATCAATGCTCTTCATCTAAAGCGGTTCTACAGCTGAGACATCCTCAGTGTGCTCATGTATATACTAAAGTCTTGAAAAAATTCTAAAAATCTGAAAAAGTCCTGAAAAAATTCTAAAAATCTGAAAAAGTCCTGAAAATTTGATCATCTTAGTGAAAACCTAGCGATAGGCGCTTTGATGTATCTCCAAAAAAATTTATATATTCCAAAAATTAAAAAAAAATTAAAAAATTGAAAAATTGAAAAATACAAAAAAAAAAAGGTGTCATTGATGAAAACCTGGCAAACAAGCGTCATGGTAGAAAAAAAAGAATTTATGCCAAGAAGGTGAAAACCTGGTAAACAAGCGCCTCTTGTTTCACAATGCTATATCTATCACAACACCACTTGGCTTCATGCATTTGATTTCCTGCTTTCCTACTTACATTTGCTTTCAGTTCTCGTCAAAACACCAACTCACATGGATTGAAACTGGTCATACTCTCAGGGAAACCCTCCTGATCTAGGGGGCACTGTCCTTTTATCTTTTAAAGGATCTTCTTCACATCAATCACCATTGGTTCTCACTATGCCTGCCTACTGATGTATAGTTTATACCACGATCGCTTCATTTGAGCATCTCTCTCCCATCAGTCACCAGTGGTTCTCACTGCGTCTGTCTACTGTTGCTGTTATATTGAGATTGCTCATATTCATCACAGTTGGAGTTATACTCACACGCTCTATCTATTGATACTCGGTCTTGATGACTGTATGCTTTAGTTTGTACATATCTTTTGGTCACTTCCATGACACTCTGGTTCCTTTGTGAACCATCCTGACTTGTCATTGATTCAGCGCCAAATGCTTGGGGGCAATCAAATCTCATTTGTCCTCGCAACATACGTCAAGTCAGTCATCATTACTTGGGGGCATGGGCCCCCCATTTGATCATGTCTTTGGTTTACACCTAAGTTAGTAATCTTGTCACTTCTCAAGGACAACTCGCTACTGACACAAATTGGTGTTTTTCAACACCACCATGAACAGTGTTTTTTAGCACTATCTTTGGACACATCTGTGTTTTTTTTAACACATCTCGGATATCTCAATGTAAACATCTTTCGATAACAATCAAACATAATGCACGCACAAGCACAACAATGTTTTTTTTCAACACCTCATACACATCCACATTCGCAAAACTTTGAAACTGGCTGAGCTATGCTTGAATATTTCTTTGTATGTTTTCTATTCTTATGGATTTCATTGATATTTTCTTTGTCTACTACTTGTTGGTGTAGTCCCGATGATCCGGCAATGTCAAATAAACAGGGTGTATGTGATAAGAGCTCCCACAATAAGGTGGAACAACCTCACATCCCTCGATCTTGTTTATTTGTACACCATGGTGAGGTTGGTACTATCTCCTTGCATGTTATTGCTCTGACTGTCATTGCTTTGTTTGTTATTGATCTATTTGTTTACTCATGATCGCACTCATGGTTATCTTGGCTTTGAATGCCTTGATACTGGTGTACTCTTGCAACATTAACTGGAAATAATGTTCAGGTCATCTTGGCTTTTGTGCCCTGGTGCTTACGTTCATTTCCTACATTTCATCCAATGATAAGTCATATTCATATCCTTATGGCTGCATTGTGGCGCCAGTAAGGGTTGTATCGACTTTGATGTTCTAAAAAATTATCAATGATGATAAACATACGATGGGTCTCACAGCCATGTCCTAGAATTGCACCTTCATATTGCATCTAGCATAGGATTGCATTTTCATTCTAGACTTGCATTGTGACAATGATTCAGTATTCTCTTCATTGCATTCTTCTGGGTTCATACTGTGGAGAGTTCTTCTTCACTGTTTGCATTTCATCATGACTACACAAGTGTTCGATCCTCGCTCTCATTTCTCCACATGTTCTTTTGGTTAGCATTTGTCGTCCTGCATGAGATGTTAGTACCATACATATTCATATCCACAATTCATAATCACCTATGCATTGCATTTACATTCTCATTTCTACATTGCATTCACATAAATCATTCACATACATCTTTACATCTAAATCATACATGTGCATTTCATACATTTATTCTAAACATGTTCATACATTTGCATACATTCTAAACATCTAAGCATATAGGAAACATCTCATAAATGACAATACACAATATGCAATGATACCAAAAGATGAGCTCATATATATATATATATATATATATATATATATATATATATATATATATATATATAATGTGTCAATACAAATACAAAATGGTGCTACTCGAGCACGATCTATCTCAAAAATGGTGATATACTACAAGGATGCCAATGCATCAGATATACCCTATGATCTCATCTATCCATCTATCAAAACAGCCTAACTCTGGCCCTCTCCCTTGTCACCTGGAGGAGGTGGAGGTGGGGCCCTATCTAGAGGTGGTGCCCTCTGCGCTCCCTCTGACCCTCTCACATAGCTCGATAACCGAGCCACCTACGATGCCTCGTCAGGCACCACACCTATATATGACGCATAATAATACGCAACCCGTGTAGTCTGGTGTCGCACCTCCTCCTGAGATGCCTTGAGCTGCTCCCAGAGATCTTGTATCTCCCTATCTCAATCCATCAGTCATGCATCTCAAACTGCCACCTGTATCATGAGGTCCCCCACCTGTCTAGTGAGCTGCCTCACCCTCTCTCGCATGTGGCACTGTGGGTCCTGCACTTCCTCCTGTCCTGCCCCTTGCGCTATGTCCTGCGCAGGCTGATCCTCCTACATAGGATCCTCCTACTAGGCCTCCTCCTATGGAGGTACCTGCTGCTACTCGGACAACTATGTTGTAGTCTGTTTTTGGGACTACCCGGTACTACCACTGCCACCAGCTCCTGCATCCATCCCCATATGTCGAGCGGGGATGTCCATTTGTGTTGTCCGGGGTTGTGGACCCTGCTATGCCCTCTATTGTGGAGGAGGCATTGGTACCTGCTGCGCCACCTGTGGCTGAACAACCTGCGGCGGTACCACCTGTCCTCTACCCGCTGTCCCCACTAGATCTATAAATCTCGAGAAAGAGTGCATGAAGTGCTCCTTGTACTCGGCAGTGACACTGGCATCTGCTATATCCCTGAGGTAGTCCCACTGCACTGGGACCAATGACCGGATGTCTATCATGGTACGCCCCTGGTCCAGTGGTGTACCCCAACCCCTCCTCACCTCATCAGTAAACCTTGCATATATCATATAGTCCTGCGAGATGTCCTGTGGGCGACCGAATTGTCGCCATACTTGCCTCTGTGGGAATCTCTCGATAACTATAATGGTGCAACCAATCATCGCACAAGAGAAAAACATGTGACTCAGCTGCTCTGCTGCGTCATCCCACACCTCTGTAAGCCTCCATGGCCTCTATATGACGGCTACCAAATCATCAAGCTGCGCTCACCACTGATCCACCTTACCCAACACAAGCTGAGTAAGCATACCTTTGTGTCTGCATATGTAGGGCTCCAAGGGTTGTCTCATGTCCTCGCAAATGGGCTTGGTCACGGGAAGATGCTCCCAAGCCCATACATGTAATACAAATACGCTGGCTGCCATATTCTTCGCCTCTCTATAGATGATCTCATGCATCTCGTGATACATATGTGCCAGCATACACTGGCCCCATCCATAATGTCGCGTTCGCGCCATCATCAGCTGCAGCATCCTGCCCCAGCCGCACTCTAGACCGTGTTGTCCATGGTCAAGCATCAAGTAGCATCCCAGGAAACATGCTAGCACCACGGGCAACCTATGGGTCACCCCATATGAAACAATCAAATCCTCCCATGGGATCGCTATGCCCATCACGAGGTCATCCTGAAAGACCTCTCTCAAAGCCGCTGTACCCACCTCGGGCCGTGTCTCATACTCAACTCTGGTCCCGAAAAATGGTATCCTCAGGATCCTGTAAATGTCCTCGGGAGTGATAGTCATCTCCCCCTGTCGCAGGTAAAACGTGTTCATTTCCGAATGGAAACGCTCAACCAATGCACCCAATAGTCCATGATTTACCTGAATCTCGGGTATATCACAGTGTGCTCAAACCCAATGTGTCAATGTGTGTTGTCTCAACATCACCTAGCTGAGATATCAATCTGCTAATCGTCGGATGATGCGATCTAAATGTAATATCGGGAAAGTCGACCTGCAAGACATACGAACAACAACACACGATCAGTAATCCATCATAATCAAAGTATAGTGCGATAAGAAAGCATTCCAGACATCCTACAGACATTAATGACGCTGACGCACAAGATTTTGGACGTGACGCAGACTAATTTCATGTTCATTTGGACCACTTTTTCTCATGCGAAGGGGCAAAAATTCGCGTGATGAAGTTCCCTTTCGCGCAAAGAAGTTCTTTGACTCACGGGAGATTGATGTTTCACGCGATCTTTCCTTCCAGTTCGTGCGAGAAAATGCCTCCCACAAGAGTTTCTCACGCGAAACTGGGTACTCCCGCGCGTGAGACTTCGCAGCGAGCGGCGCGAAAAGTAGTTTCTTCGCACGAGTTTTCCCTACGGGGCACGCGAAGAAACTACTTCTTCACGCGAAGACCCGCGACCCAAAACTTGAAAACATAAAAAAACATGCAAAAAATCGACCAAAATGAAATAAATCTAAATTACAGAGTGGTTTATCGACCACTTACAGGTGGTTCGTACGCTGCGGGCTGGCTGTGTCTCCTGGATTGCTCGAATTGATGCCTGTTGTTGGGGACCACCATTTTGTCTTCTTCTCAGAGCTCAATTTACAAAGTCAAAGGGTTCAAATGATTTTGACAATGACCCTTTTGTCCTTATATAGGGTTTGACCTAATTTTTCAAAGTGCTCTATTTTTCGCAAAAATTGCAGCACTACCTAATTTGACCATCCTGAATCCATTTTCGTGATTGAAATTGAAATCTGACACTTCTATATCGCTCAAAATTGCATTTTAAAATTTTTGGGACCGACACGATCGGATGCTTGTGCAGTCGACTTTATGATGTCGCTTTCTTGTCAGAATCTTATCATATCATCATTTTCTCAAATCTTTGACTTTTTTCCCTCAAAAGTCAACTCTGGTCAACTCTAGTCAAACTTGGTCAACCAGACCTCGAAATTAATTCTGAATCTTCTGAATTCTTTCGTAATCTGTTCTGAGTTCTCTTTGTTCTCCGATTCAACCTCTATTTGCGATTTTTCACTCTTTATCATCAATATGACGTGTCATCTTTCAATTTTGGCCTTGTGAATCAACCACACACTTCAACATAGTCCTTCTTCACCAGGTACACAAAAGAATGAATATGAGATTATTCATCTTATCTACCTACATGATTCGACCTGTTGCCTTCTATCCAGATGGGGTTTTTGAAATTGCTCTCAGGACGAGAGGCTCACAACCATGGACCAATCTAAGAATGAAGGATTTATCATGATGGATGCAATACAATGCAAGATTATACTAAGAAATGAAATATGAGAGATTAAGCTAAGACATGATTTCAATGCAATTAGTCTAGAAATTGGAACTATCTTATTGCAATATG
>MU223388.1:78692-89569 GCA_018584345.1 Thuja plicata
TTTAGGAAAATGATGATTTTGAATTTAGAATATAGTGAAAAGTTGTCGATTAATTAAATAATAGAGATTATTTAATAAATGAAGAATAATGTTAGTAAAGGCATTGTGTTACAACAACTGGTCATATTTAAGTGTCTACAATAGGAAGAACAAGAATATACAACTGTCTATATTGATGAGAAAAAGAGAAAACTCAGTGCTAGAATTTTATTTAGAATTTGTATGATATAGTCTAGGCACAATAATTTAGAGTTTAGGTATATTCAATTGTCTCTATAATGCTTTGATTGTTCTATACAAAAAATTCTAAGTTGTATAATAGTGATACATAACAAGACACAATTTCCAGAATTTTAGAGTGAATATATTGAAACAACTACATTCAGATTGGAAATCCTTTTGGAAATTATCTTTATGAATTCTCAAGATGATCAACTTTGGTGACATATTTATTTGCAGTTTGAGATTTGTTTTGTAAGTGCAGTTGATATATAAATTATGGGAACAATCATTTTGATACCTTTGGTATACACTTTGATATACAACATCTTCTTTGACAGTGAAATAAATGTTGATGCAGGAGCATCTTCGGATTCTTAGCAATCTTGCATCAACCAAAAAGATTTCCTTTTAGTTTCTTTTTTGTTTTGTTCCTTGGGTAGTTTTTTTGTTTTGGGTGGCGGTCACTCCTATTGGCTCATTATCTTATGCGATCAGATGGGTTTGTTCAAGACAACTTGGTGAAGCTTTGTTTATGATTGCATCATGTTTCATTCTATTTTGAATAAGTTATCCTAAGTTTGGTCCAATCCTATATTTTGTTCTTATTCCCTATTGGAGAGATCGAGTTGGCTTTTGATGGTGTGTTGGATTTTGCATGTGAGATCATGCCTTAATGTTTAGCACCTATCTAGGATAAGTTTCCTATGATCGTATCTCTTTTGGTTCATGGTTGTTCGAGTTTGGATTCATCTTGTGGTTGTGGGTTTCGTGATCATTTCCTAGTTAGACCGATCTAAGGGATTTATTGTGTGGTTGGTGATCATTGGATATTAACGTGTGCGGTCATGGATCATGATTGTTGGAATTTATGTGGACCTATATTTATGATCACACATCCTTATGTTCTATTTATGGTGATCAATGTTTCACATTTTGGGTCTTGTCCTAGATGTTGTTACACGTTTCCTTTTTGTAATTCTTTATTTCGATGACTTATTGGTGGCAATATATAAATGTAATGTATCGATGTATATTAGGGGAGATTGCATGAGAGAGAGGAAGTAGCATCCAAGGGGATGATAATTTTGAGGTGTAGAAGTTCAGAATGTAGGATCTGAGAGTGATTTTGTAATGGGTCGTATACGGGAACGCCTTACAGCTAGACATGTTGATGTAAAATTCTTGTTGATTACAATAATTTTTTTATGTTTGATTCATATCACTATGTTTCTTTGTTATTTCCGTTGTGTTGATTCAACCTACAAGATTGGACATCTCCTTTATGGATTTATCCTTCCTTGACTATATTGCATGGTATCAGAGTGAGTTTCGATCTTGCGGTGGTAGTAATCTAAGATCCCTGACTTACAAAGTTCCTAGAGCATTGCTTGTGAAGTGGCAGAGACTAGATCTATCTTGCATCAATGAAGAACTTGTGTAAGAGTGGTTGGAAGGAATTGCTACGGAAGGTTGATTTGTTGTTGTTGGTTGATGGCTTGTATGAGTTTATCAGAGTATGATTTGTGATTCGGTGGTTGATTATTTTCTCCTGAGCTCATGATCCTGTGGAAGGCTTGTTGAAGGATAGAAGAATGTAGATCTAACCTACATCGATAAAGGATTTGCATGAGGATGGACCAGAGAGTATTTATTTCTGATTATGAAGCTTGGAGTGGGTTGAGTTCCTTGAGACATCATGTTGGTGGACAGATCGCCAGTTCAAAGTAGGTTGAGAGCATGTTCAATAAATTGTCAAGTGAGAGGCAATTGAGATCTTACAATCAAATCTCCAAGCAGAGGCAATTGCACCTTGTGAAGGGAGAGAGTTTGTTAGATAGGATGAACCCTAAAAGTGTGAAGAAAATGTTTGAAGACCTTAGGGTTGAGTTAAGGTTTGAGATTTATAATGCTTTGGTTGGTTTGAGGAGGAATGTGAAGAAGCTAATAAAGAGATGAAGAGGTTGAGGTTGAATCTACCGGTCAAGAGGTGGATTGTTTGGCCTGTGAGAAGGATTGTTCAAAGGAGGAGAAAGAAAGTTAGGGTTACTACTGAGAAAGAGGTTAAGCTTGATGAGGTATGTACACTGGTGAACATTTTGACTGAGATTATAGAGGATAAATTAGATGTGGTTATGGGTGAATTTCATAATCTGTTTCTTGGATCTGATGAGCTAGTTGAGGAATTTATTGTTATTAAGGAGGATAATGAGACTGTTGATATTGAAGAAGTTGATGTTGCTGAAGTTGGAATTGAGATTCCTTTGGCTGAATCTGATGACCTTGTTGGGGTGGTTGTTGAGTTTGATGTTGTTTGCAATATGGGTGTTGTTGTTGATGAGATTAGTGAGTATGAGAGGGTTTGTGATAAGACTCTTAGTTGTGATTATGTACATGAAGCTGATGGAGAGTTGTAGACTGACTTTTTCAGTTAGAGGTTGATTTGTTGTAGAGATTACCTAGAGGATGTGAGAGAGGAGACATGTGGTTATTTGCTGATGTTGATTCTACTAAATTGATTGTGTGAAAGAGGATGTTGTCTCTTATGTTGTAGTGCAAGTGTGGAAAGAGGGATTGTATTTCCTTAACAAAGATGAGAATTTGAGCATGAGGATGGATATGCTGAGAGTGAAGATGAATATGTATGTATGGTTGAAGGATAAGGGTGGTGGATTCAATGGTATTCCTGATTTCCTGATTGTTGATGGAATGATGATAGAGGGTATTCAAATGTGTGATGAGAATGAGTGGTTGCGGTTGATAAGTGGGTTTGTGAAGAAGAGTGCAGATCTTGTGTGTAGTTTTGTGGCCTATATATTTGGGCCTTCTTGTGGATTTCTTGGTTGGTCTATTTCAGTGTAGAGGATGTGGAGATCAGATCACAGGAGGTAGAGATTTCTTGTGTACTGGTTCATATTCTTAACGATGAAGGTTGGGAAGCCTAAGGTCAACATGAAATCTTTTTATCCAGTTGTGGATTTCTTCTACAGCTACAAAGTGAGAGAATCACTTTTTATTAACCTTGGGTATCTGATGTAGGAGCATCTTGGGATTCTTAGCAATCTTGCATCAACTAAAAATATTTCCTTTTAGTTTATTTTTTGTTCTATTCCAGTTGGGCAGTTTTGGTGTTTTAGGTGGTGGTCACTCTTGTTCTCTCATTATCTTATGTGATCAGATGGGTTTTTTCAAGGAAAATTAGCGAAGCTTTATCTATGATCGGATCATGTTTCATTCTCTTTTGAAGAAGTTATCAAAATTTTTGTCTGGTCCTATATTTTGTTCTTATTTCCTATTGGAGAGATCGATTTGAATTTCCATCGTATGTTGGAGTTTGCATGTGCGACCGTGCCTTAATATTTAGCACCTATCTGGGAGTAGTTTCCTATGATTGCATCTCTTTTGGTTTGTAGCTATTTGAGTTTGGATTCATCTTGTGGCTATGGTTTTTTTTATCATTTCCCGTTTAGACCCATCTAAGCGATTTATCATGTGGTTGGTGATCATTGGATCTTAACATGCGCGGTTGTGGATCATGATTGGTTGAATTCATGTGGACCTATATTTACGATCATGCATCCTTATGTTCTATTTATGGTGTTTGGTGTTTCACATTTTGGGTCCTATCCTAGATGTTGTTACACGTTTCCTTTTTTTTAATTCGTTGTTTGGTTGACATGTTGGTGGCAGTATATAAATGTAATATATCGATGTATATTAGGGGAGCATCAAGGAGAGAGAGGAAGTAGCATCCAAGGGGATGATATTTCTGAGGTGTAGCAAATCAAAATGTAGGATCTGAGAGTGATTTTGTAATGAGGCATAGTCGAGAAGGCCTTACAGCCTGACATGTTGATGTAAAATTCTTGTTGATGACAATAAAGTTGTTATGTTTGATTATTTTCATTGTGTTTATTTGTTATTTTCATTGTGTTGATTCAGGCTACAAGCTTGTGCATCTCCTTTGGGGATTTCTCCTTCCTTGACTGCATCAACAGTGCATACATATCCCTTAGTTTGGTATATTCAATGAATCTTTCGCATTTTTTTGGACATATTGACACATGTGTATTGTGATCCATGTTATTTATAACAATGTTTTGTCATTTTCCTTGTTGGTACATATACAAACTATAGTTCAATGCCAAAGTACCTTTAAGATCCAATCAGTTGAAACATACGTATGACATTGAAGTTCAAATGCATACTAGGTATCTATAAATAAGGGACTATATTGAAACTACACTCAGGAGACATTGTCAGAAATAGTACAATTGATACAATGTTTCTTCAGTGATATTTGATACAATTTTTGGTTCTTATTTAATACAATGACATTGTAATCGCTAAAAAGGGTACTTGTATTTATGTTTCTACGTCAAAGAACAATGATACCAAGATTCATTAAGACATAGATAACTTAGGGGAATGTTTATTTAAATATGAATTCTCAATGGATAGAGATTATTAATGCTCCAATGTAGCTACTTTGATAGATTTCCATAGTGCAAGATGAAAATTGCAAAAGGATTAGCCTTTGCAAAAATAGCAGATGAGGTCATAAGGCTTCAAGATATTGCACATGGGTACATTTTGATGCAGATAATATACATGAACAATTGGTTTTCCATGGGGGTCTGGTGGGAAAAATGTATTAATGCCCGAATATGGCTACTTTGATAAAGCTTTATTTCATAACTGATACATTTTAAGAAAATGCATATGGATTAGCTTTATGAAAAGATATCTTAAGAATATACAATCTGGCATAGATCAATTTTATGATATAAAAAATGCATAGGAACAATTAAATTGATATGAGAGTTCGTATAGGTGAAATAATTAAGGTCCAAAAAAGCTTACCAAGAATAATTATGCATCTGTAAATTGTAAAACACATACATACCTTGAAATCGACCTTTTGACACACGCTCGGGAGTTGGAAATGGAAGAACATGCTTGCCTATAGGTCATGTGGATGATTGTATGGTGAAATTTTCTTCTTGGCATGGAATCTGGAACTCTAAATTCTGCAAAATGTAAGGTTATGGCTCTTTTTGGGGATGTATGCAACCTGTGAGCATAGCCAGATTCTAGTTATGTCTGGAGAAGTAGACCATTAGAATACTCCCTCCTATAGATCCTTGTCTGAATTCAATTTTTTGGCCCTAGGCCCCCAAAAAGTGAACATTATTTTTTCCTCTGTCAAAAATCTTGTTTCAATTCTAAAGAAATGTAAGCCATCTAAAAATATTGTCATCCATCTTGCCATCTTTCATATTACTATACATTATATCCTGATTAAATAACTTGATTTTGAACCTCTAAATCGAGAAGAGATTTTTATGTTTACATCCTCCTTCACACATGGTTACAAGACCTTTCTTCACCTTCCATGATGAATCACAAATTTTGTACTTACTTCTCCCAAGAACATTATTATTTAGAAACCCTAAAATTTAAAAATTTGTGAAATAAAATTTTGGTTTAACCTTAAAAGGACTTTCACCATGATTTTTATCTCCATTTATGCCTTTTTTAATATTCCTTTTTTCTTTTGACTTAATTCTCACTTTTAATCTCAAAAGTTTTTTGTATTTACCCTTTAGGGATGAACACCTTTTAAACTTTAAAGTAGGCTTCATTTTGAGAGAAATTTTAGGGTAAATGTGTCTATTTCCTTTTCTTCTAATCACCTTTTTATTTTCCATAAATATTTCATTTCTCCCATCTAACAAACAACATATATGAAGGTTTTCTCCTAAAATATCTTGTTGTGATATTTTGTTCTCCTTAATTTTACCATCATATATTAATGTCTTATTTTCTTGTATGGTTTTTGTATATAGTATTTCAAAAAAAATTAAATTATTTTCAGGCATACTTTCTTCTTGTTCTTCAAAAAAAGGTTCAAAAATATAGAGAATTCTTTCTTACCTCCTTGGAAGCTTTTCTTTGGTTTATCATATAAGAGATCATCAGGTGTATCACAGTGCATACCTTTACTGAACACGTCCTCCTAAGAGTCATCTTAAGCTTCATCAACAGGAACAATAAATTTATTATTGTTATCTATAGAAACTTCCTCTTGTACATGTATTGTATGCAATTATATTTCATCTCCATAGTATGGATACAGTTTTATTTCACAAAATGGATTTAAAAACTATTCATATTTGTGAAATTTTTCTTCATACTTCTCAGGAACTTCATTATACAAAAGATTCAAAAAAATTCAAAACCACTTCCAAGCATACTTCCTTCATCATAATCAAATGTTTTATCCTCCTAAGATTTATTATCCATTTCACCAAATAACTCCTGAATATGCATTGATTCATTACTTTTTTTATTTTGGTGGATTCTAAAAAATTTGGACCACTTTTCTAAATATGTTTATGATAATTTATGTCCAATAAATTTGAAATTTCTCCCATACTGAGAAAACCTTCATCCTTACTAATGCTCATGCCAACAAAATTTTCAACATGTACAAATTTTTCCTCTATGAGATACAAAATTTATTCTTTATTCAAATCTAAAACATCTTTAGCTTTTTGCTTCTTTCCTAAAAATTCCTCCCTATATTCATCATCTTCCTTCATCATTATATTATGCAAAATTTTGCACAGAAATTCTAGGCCTAACTCGTGAAACTTATTTATTAGCTCCTTGTGTAGAGGCCTGATATATGAAGGTATATCTCGATAAATGTTTACCATCCTTATGAAAAAGATGCATTGTAGATTCTCCTTCATATATTTTAAAATTGAAAAATGCATCTAAGGGGGATATGTAAGATTTTGATTCTGTAGAACAATCCCGAATTTCTTCATGTGTATATGGCTACTCATCTTCCTCAGCTTTTCCATGAAATTTATGCAGGAACCATTTCTCAAAATCTCTCCATGATGAGATACTCTGTGTAGGTAATTATTCATATGCTTCTCTTGCATTATCCTTCAACGTCCTGAAAAATAGCTTCATCACCCGATCTTCTGCAAAAACTTCATAATCTTCTATAAATGTGTAAAATGCATCCAAATGCTCAAGTGATGATTCATCATATTCTCTATTAAAGTTTGGTACAAGCTGTGAAATTTTAGGGAATAACTTAGGAATACACTGAAATCCTCTGATCTAATGGCCTGATGCCATCTAAAATAAATGGTTTTCTTTGAACCAGTTATTTATTTTGGTACATTCTGAAATAGAATTGCTATTTCTTTCAAAAAGGAAAATTTTTATCTCCTTTTGGATCTTCTCCCTCAGTAGAATCAATGACTGAATTTTTTTTTTTGAATAATTTAGAGTCACCACCTTTTTTCAAGGAAAATATTGTTTATTGCCTTCTAGATTCTTTCGTCCAACAAAGTGTACTTTTACACAGATCCTGGAATTCATATTTTAAAAAACAACTACCCAACAGAGTCGGCAATCTGTTGTGTGACTTGGATGGAGAAAATTCAAATGTCAACCCTTAACAAGTTATCCCAAGATATTCTAGGTATTTTTCAACAATATTTTTATAAAAAGATCCCCAGCAAAGTCACCAATCTGTTGGTTCCCAAATAAAAAGATTGGAAATCCTATGAGCTTGCTTACTCAATTATAATATTTTCCAACTGAATTGGCCAAGGAAATGGAGTGATCAATTATGACCCTCCTCCCATGCACCTTAGGCTCTATATAACTAAGGCGAGTGGGCCTATACCTTAACCTAATCTCTAGGTTCAAGGATTTTTATAACAGATAGTGCAATGTATATGAAACTTGAGTGATCTCTCAATATGGCATGTGGATTCTTGAGACAGATTGAATTGTGAATATAACAACAACTGAATATTTGAATAAAGCTTTTGAAAGAATGCTTTATAATAATGTATTGCTTGTAATTGAATGAATGTGTAAATGAATGCTTTGTTTTGTAAATGAATTGTAAAATGTAAATATGATTATTGATTGGAAATGCCCTGAAGATGCTTGATTCAAACACCTTAAATTAGTATTAGACCAGTGCCTTTATCCTCTATAGAGTATTATCAATTAAATTTAAAATGATCCTACGTATAACCCTGTGAGATGGTTTTAACAACTTACTTCTCAAGTATGACCATCACCCCAAAGGAATCTATATGCATAATAATTTAAATGTGACGTTACAGTTAGTCTTATGGATTTTAACTTCTTTACGAAAGACCAATAAGACAGAGTGAAGTATTGACAACCAATCTTCAAACTAATAATCAAACTGAAACTAATTCAAAATATTATGCCATAAGATAGCACATTGAAGCACCCAAATGAAATATATTATCATAGAGAAATGGTCAAGTTAAATGAAGATAAATATCATCAAGAATGAAAGAACAACTGGAATTATATTGAAATATGTACGATTAAATCCAACTGAATACAAACTATGTAATTTTTCTTCTCCAGCCGTGCATATTCAAGAGACAAATCCAAAATGAATTGTATATGCAAAAGTTGGAAATTGTGATTCTATTATGTATCTCGGTCTTGATTTCCCTTTTATACACACAAGGGAGTGTTTCAGACCATTACATCTAAAAAGGTCACCACCTTTTGTTCGTGAATAATTACAAAATTAAAACCCTAAATATGTAATAATTAAATTTTTTTATAATTTTCCTTTTGATATTTTTAATGTCTTTGTCCTCTCTATTTGGCAAATTTTTCCATACTCCTTGTTAATCCTCTGAAAAAAAGATCCTCCAAAACCAAAAAAAAATTAATCAGATAATTGTATTAATTTAAAAGAAATAAAACCTTGCCTCTTATTAGGGCTTTGTGAGAAGAATAATATCATTTGTAAATTTTCCCTTGTAAACACTTTTCTGAAACTTTCACCTTTGATCAAAAAAGATATTTCACCCTTGAGAAATATTTTTTCCAGTTCTAAATATTAAGGTATAATAATAATACCTTTGGTTTCATGAAATAATCTCTTTCTGTAAATATATTTTCCTTGGGAAAATAAAACTTACTTCAATATAAATATTCTTTTTAAACTTCTATGTTTATAATTATAGGGTAGAAAATATTTCTACACAAATAGTATTTTAAAATAACATCCTTCTTGAAAAACAAACTTTATCTTCTGTGCAAAGTACTTCTCCTTGAGGTGAAAGTTTCTCCACTTGAATACCTTCAATCTTTACTCTCGTATTATTTCCATTTCATCAAATATATTCCCACTTTATTGTCCTTCCAAGAATCCATTTATCTCCTTGAGACAATTCATATTAATAGGATTATTATTTTCCCACCTTTTATGTTGTCATCTTCTCATATTTTTCCTCTTTATCAAAACGATTTACCCTTAATATCCTTTCATCCCCAAAAATTAATTTTATAATGCTTGATGTTCTCCTAAAATATTTTATTTTCCAAATGTAGAACATTTTCATAAAAATCACTCTCCATCGGGGATCGGGGAAACAATTTACCGACTGTACCGATGCCCGATGAGAAAATTGGCATAACTCATGTCGACGTACTTCATCGACATAGCTTCTGAAATTGTCATAACATTAAAATTAATATGTCGATCGCCGATGGGATTAGGGTTGCAAACATGTCAGAATCTTTTATTCCTGAATTATTTTATCATGCATTATAGTCTTTTGCCTTCCATGATGCAAACATTCCACCCTATGTAGGCTCTCTACAGGGGCTCTCTAATGGAGTATTCACGCCAGTGGTTCATAACTTCTCCATACTCATACAAAGAACCTTTGATGCGCTCATACATTACAATGGTGATATTGAGTGCAATGTTATTTACTATATTGCAAAATCTTTTAAGCTGGAAAAAAAACAAGAAGAAGATTGCTCGTTCTGGATCTAGAGAATAATTTCTCAGCGAAATAAATCTTTCAAATCCACTCACTAAACTTCCCCTATCAGTACAAAAAGAGCACAGTGACATCTGATCAGGCAGTGAGATCATAGGAACTAAATAGTGCACACTGACATGATTTGAGAACCTGCAGAAATAATTAGTTCTAATAAATTCATCATGGAGTGTGAGATATTCACCATTAAAGATGGCTACTTTCTTCATCTTGGCAACAACAAATTCATATGAACCACAATTTGTGTTAGATGATAAAAATATCAAATGAATTCCTGAAGTCCAGAGACTTCGCACAAAGCATCAGTGTAATACAAACAATTGTAAGAATGGATTATTTCATTATAGAATTCATTTAAACACAAAATACAAGTAGGCTTTCTATAGGAGCATTCAAAACAAGTGTTACATAGTAGTTAAGTATTTGCTTAATAATTAATTATAGTCATATATTTAATAAAGTATAATAGATTTTTTTAGAAGATAATAATTTAATAATAATAGAGTTCTAAAACCTATAAAATAATTTTCATTAATTTATTAATGATAATTATTTAATATAAAATTTGCATAATCTACAATTTATGAATAATAATATATATTTTTAATTATAATATAATAATTATTTTGATTTTGAAAATGACATAGTACTAAATAAGACATAGTTGATGATATTAAAAAAATAGGGTGAATTTAAATAAATTTAAGATTTATTTCATCTAGTCCAAGATAATAGCTAAAATGATACATCATTTTTAATTCTAATAAGATTTTAAAA